>JAOEGS010004398.1:0-15510 GCA_025447755.1 Corythornis vintsioides | reverse complement strand
TCTTTTCTGAACTGGGGTGTCCAAAACTGGACACAGTACTTGAGGTGGGGTCTCACCAGTGCAGAGTAGAGGGGGAGTATTCAGTGATTCTGTTCCTGCAGCTTTGTTCCTGCTGTAAAAGCAGGCAATGTAAGCACAGTGACTTATCTCTGGAACTCTCCAGGCAAGGTGAGGCTTGAACTCCTATCTAGTTGCCACCTAGTATTAAGCTTCAGGATGGTTCTCCTCTGCCTGTAGGTGCAGGCCTTGCCCTTCCTGTGTAACATATACAGTATCTTAGCCCTGTGATTCCTTCTCTCTCCACCTGGAAGATGTTGATTTTTATTCCTTGCCTGCTCTGCCCCCCCTCACCCCTGGAGTTTTTGTTATAGCTGGTGTGGAAATACCCTCTACATGGCAGCCCAGTGTGTGATGCTTATCACTGAACTGGAGGGGATGAGACAGACAGACTGCTCCTGTCAAGTAAGATTTGAGGAAGCTGGAGCTGCATGGGCAACTTTTTTGTTGGGCTTTTTGATGTCTTGGCACCAAATTCCTGGTAATTGCTACTGACACATAACAGTCTAGAGTCCCTGTGGAAGGGATGGGAAGCATCAGTGTCACGCAGCTCCCTGTGAAAACTTTCTTCCATCATAGAAAGGATATAACTACATTTTTCCTCCTCCCCAGATTCTCGGGGCTTCTACATGCAAATTTATGACAGCTATCTGTTTTGATTGTGCTCTGCCGAATGATTTGTTCAGCTCTCTGGGCCACAGTTCACATCAGCGTGCTCCACACATGACAACAGAGCCAACAAAGCAGAATAGTGTGGAGGGGACAAAGCGGCACTGGGAGGGAAACCCGCCCCAGGGCAGGAGATGTGCTTTCCCTCAGCTGCCCAGCAGGGCTCAGCTGCGTACTACAGCCACCTACTGATCTCTTCCAGAAGTCCTCCTGCCAATAATTTGAACTTGGCTCTGAGGGCAGGGGGAAGGAACATGCCACGTCAAAGCAGCACTGGGTGGGGTTTGGAAACAGAGAGTTTCATCAGCTGCAGGCTTCCCTTCCCTGAACAGGCGGAGAAAAAGCCTTTCAGACAGCAGATAATGATGCAAAGTGCAGCTCTATTTCCATGAGCTGTTTCCTCTTCATTTCTGAGCTGTGCCATGCTACGTGCAGCTGTTGACCTGCTCCTTCCATAACCCAGCTGCTGTGTTGCTGTTGCAGGTTGGGGTGCGGGGGAGGTGTCTCATACTTCACAACACAGTTGTTGCAAGATTTCAGGAAGCTCTAGAAGCTCATTCTGGTGCGTGCAGCTCTGCTGGCATTACACAGAGGAAGGAATTATGGAGTCACTCCTGCTAATAACAGTCCTCACATTGTAAAGTGACAAGTTTCCCAAAGTCTTCATGTAAAGAGAAGTAGCAACTGGTCTGGCAGGGCTGCCTCATGCTCCTGTGACAGCAGCATGCCACATTTTCTAAGTGTCTGTCAGGACCGGACTCAGCAGGTGCCACTACTTGACAGAAAAACAAGTTGAAAACAGGCAAATCCCTTCAGTAACACGAGTCACCTCCATAGGGAAGACTTTTTGCCTCTGCTTGTCCCAAGGGAACAACCTGTTCTTGTGGAGAGAAGCAGTCACAAACCCCTTCATAAGGTCAAAGCTATTTTAAAAACAAGCCACGCGTTAGATGTGTGCCCCAGAAAGCATCCCTTTAATTAGGCTCTGGGGGAATTTGTGGCTGTGAGGAAACAGTCACCACAGCCTGTTCCACCCACAACAGCCCGAAGTGCTGTGCTCAGTGTGACGTGGCTGCCTGTCACCTCAGGCTGCACACCCAGGCTTGCTCAGATAAGCTGGGAGAGCTTTACAGTTGTAAACAGCAGCGTGTGCATTCCTTCCACACCACAGCACGGTATTTATAGGGCTGAGTGCAGGAAGCTTAGGAAGGGCTTGTAAATGGCAGTGATCTCCAACCATGACCCAGCTCCAAGGGCAGCAGGGCTGGAGCCCAGCTCCACCCTTGATCATTGTACAACTCAGCCAGCAAGCTCAATAAAACATCTTTATTCTGTACATTTATATATAGATGCTTGGAGAACAGGGACAACCCCCAGCATTAGAAAAATTCAAGACAACAAAACGGCAATTACAAGGAGCATGGCACCAAGAACAGTCATGCCACGGATGGCAGGGATGAGGTGAGACCAGTGATCAGCTATTTCAGAGAAAGTCACAGCACTCCATGCCTGCTTTGGGGCAGAAAAACACCAGGACTGCTGCAAAGATCTGCAGTACCTCCCACCCCCCCGACAGCTTTCTTTGTGACCCACTAGCACCAAAGGGAACAGCCTACTGGCAGCTGGGTCTGTCCTTATGAGCATGGGTGAAAGATTATGTCACTGTAATGCTCAGACCACTGCCAGGATGGGAATAAAGAGGGATCCTGCATGAGGATTGACCCTGAGCCTGCAGCCTCTGTCTCACTGCCGAGACGATGGGGAAGAAGCAGCAGATTTTTGGCTGGGTCAGTGCTCTCTCCAAGGGAAAGGTCACTCCTGTCACTACTGAACTGGTTCTGAATCCCTTCACTGATGCCACTCTACTGGCTTCCCCACACCTTGGCATACTCTTCACAGGGTGCAGCCACCATCTCCCTGGCTGCTAGAGCCCAGCCCAGTGGAGAGCGATGTTTTGTGACATCCACCACTCTGCATGGGCTGCTCAGCCCGGCCGGCACTGCCTGAGCCAGCAGCCCAGAAGCAGAACTTGCTCTCTGGATGGCAGGAGGCCACTCTGGATGTCCAAGTGCTATCACAGGCCCTCATCCTTCTCTTCAGTGAGGGCTGGCAAGCCACCATGCCATGCGATGGGGCTGGCTGAAGGCCTGTTGCTCACATCTGACACATGTGGTTTAACACTCAATAAACCAAAAGCCTATGTACATCTATACAGCCCCTGCTGCACCCTCCAGGCTGCAAGTGGCCTGGAGCAACAGTCACACAGGGGAGCTGCACAACAAGGAGTGGGAGACAAATGTGCTCCACTCTTTGTGCCCAGAGTTCTTGCTGGCAGCACCAGCTTTCCTCTGATAACAAACCCCAGTGGCAAGGGAAAGAAGTCTTTCTTGAGAAGAAATAGAAATAAAATCAATGCCACTGTCAAATCACACCTAAAGAATCAAAGTCACCTGGTTCTGTGTTAGTAACACAGCCTGTCCTCACACATTAAGGCAAGCATGTGAGGAGCAAGCTGGGCCAGGCCCTGAAATAGTCACACCAGGGAGCCTGCTGCAAACCACTGCTGCCGACACGCAGGTGACACCTGCAGCTGAACATCCATGGGAACTACCTGCACATGCCAGCACAGGCCCAGGCTCTGATGTGCTCCACAGAATGGCCTCCTGCCCAGTTGCTGCACAGAACAGATGCAAGTGCAAAGTCTGCCTTCACGCCGTTGTGTTGGGAGGCTGTGCCACTTGGAGCAGCCATAGCTCCCCCGGAGTCAGAAAGCAGGATGCTGAAGGAGTGTACACGTGTGAGTGGGGAACAGGATACGCATCCAACAGTAAGACACTCAGATTGGAGTAATGCAAAACCAACACGCAAATGGACACACAGCAGATTAAAGCCAGCCAAGATTAAAACAGTTAGAAAGTGTCCTGAATGCCTTTTAAGAGGTTCAAACAAACCCCTGCTGTGGGTAGCAGGGCCTCTTCCATCCCCTGCCCAGAGGGGTGTGCCACAGGATGACTCAAAAGAGGACTGTTATCAACCCAGTGCTCAGGGAGCAGAAATGGGACCAGATCTTGTGTCAGAGATGGAAAAACATCCCTTCACTGCTAGTCTTCAAGGGTTCTGTTCCTTCCAACCAGTAATTTTCAAACAATAAACAAAGCCAGAACTTGCCTGCCCAGGTCTGCAAGTGCCTCTGATCTATTCTGAAGGAGGGCAGGGTAATGAAAGCTGTAGGCGATGTGGAGAACGTGCTTAACTTGCCCCATGTACGGCACTGAATGCAAGAAACGTTCCCAGGCTCCTTCTCACAGTGTGGAGGAGGGAAACCCACAGGAGAACAGGACAGCAGCAGCTCCAGGCATCACTCAGAGAGCCACAGGAACTCCTATCCTTCTCTCCAGTTGCTGGTGAGTGAAGATCTGTCTGACCTAGTGGTAGTCAGAAGCTCAGCTGTCCAGGCCCCAGAGACTCCTCCAGCCCATTTTCTTTGGTGGTGATAGCTTGGAGGTCAGTGACATGCCCAATGCCTTTGGTGACTCCCTCACGGAAAAGCAGCTTAGCTCCAACCTTCAAGTATTCAGGATGCTTGATGAACCTGAAACAGACAACTGCCTTCTCTCCTGTCCGCAGCTTGTCCTGGAAAGAAAAAGGGGAGAGCTAAGACCCATCTACCACACCATTGCATGCATGAGAGGTGCTTGTGGATGCTGGGAGATAAATGAGAAGGCTGCCTCCCTCAAACTGCATGGCCTGAGCCCTTCCCACTATTGTACATGTAAGAGGAGACAGGAAGATGCAAGCTCTGGAGAATGGAGAGTCCATCTCCCTTCACAGTCTTGCTGTAGGACTGTAGGCAGTTCATCATGCTGCCTGCTTTGTGAGGAAGGAATTCTTAACATGCTGGGAGGAAAAGCAACAAAATGTGCAGGATAAAGGGATGAAGTGTGTTTCTAGGAAGGGACACAGCTACTGGAGATACCAGTAGCCCCTGGTTTTACTAGAGGGCATGGTGGAACCCCAACAAACCCCCCCAGGCCAGTCCATCTTCCTCCCATGCCTACCTTTCCATGGATCTTCTCTACGATAGCCGTCTGTCGCACATTCCCCACATGCACTGTCACCTGAAACCCCTTCCGGAAAGTTGTGGCATGGAACAGCAGCACTATCTCAGCTTCAAACACTGAGCAGATGGTGGGGTTCATCTCTGGGCTCACCATGACCATGCCCTGCTCAACAACACAAAGCTCAGATTGGTCAGGGCCAGCCCAAAAACACAAACACGTCGACTCTGCAACTTGAGCTTGCATCCCATTCTCAGCCATGTACTCATCCTACTTCATAGCCTGGCCATTTCCTCCCCTTATAGCAAGTTTTCTGTAAACACCTTTACTTCTTTCCCACCCTACCTCCAGCCCGGCTCCCCGGGCCAGTGAGGAACCTGGCAAAAGCAGGACTCACCTTGCGTAGCAGGGAGCGGTCGAAGGGCCCCAGGGCCAGCGTGGCTGCCTGCCCAGCCCGCAGCACGCGGCAGGCGGAGCGGTTGCGTTGGATGCTGCAGACTTTCAGCCGGAGGAACTTCCCATCGTCAGTGGGACCTACCACCAGGTTCTCCCCTTCTCGGCAGATCCCACTGCTCAGGGCAGAAGAGAGGGACAGAGTTTATCAGGAGGCAAGGAAGAAATGTCACCCTCTAAGCTTAACCTGCACAAACTCCCCAGAGTTTTACTTGGGACCAACTAATACGGATGCAAGGCTGGCGGGAACATGGATTTGCTACAGCAGCACCAAAGGCACATTATCACTCCTATGAATACCAGGTATCCCTCAGACAGGGGCCCTTCTGTCCCCAGTGCTTTACTGCACTGCACTGTTTCTGCTAGAAACGCTGCAGTTGATGCTTGTTCTGCATGGATATCCTCATTGACAAACTGCTCTGATTGTTCCCCAGCACTGAGGGGCAGCTGCCTTCTCATGGGGCAACATGCGGTTAACCTCTGCTGGGATCTGAGGATGTGCCCTCTACATTTCCTCCCCATGCTTGTGGAAGGACGAAAGTAATACTTTGGGATCATGGCTCAGCTCTGCCAACTCTGGGTCCCAGTATGCCCTCCTTTGGCACGCTACAGGTCACGTTCCCAACCCAGTAATTGTAGAGCAGACTGCTTTCCACCACATGACCAATGGTCTGCCCTGTAGGGCTTTGCTCTCACTTGGCTCACTCATCTGGCAGCAGTCAGGACTGAGCCTTGCACTGCTTCCATCTGCAGCACGTGACTCTAACCTCGTGGAAACTGCAGCAACCATTCACACCCCCAATTGTCTGCCCAGCCTCACTTACCTCGACAGAGTTCCTCCCACAACAGTTCCCACCTCTGGCACAGTATAAATTTCATCAACCTGCAGCAAGGTAACAAGAATAAGCTGCTCAGACAGCTGTGAAATAGCACTCCAGAATGAGTACACTGTGCCTGCCCCTTGTATGGAGGGTGGTAAGCTCTCTGCTGGTCATCAGACACCACCTCAGAGCTTTTATCACCTCCCACTACCTTCCCATTAGAGGAACTTCTGTCTTAAGTGGCAGAGAAACAATCCTATCCCTGAGATGGGCATCCCAGTGCAGCCTAACAGTTGGGTTTTTTTGAAGGAATGAGTCCTTTATTTATTTTTATGTCTCCAGATGGTCCAGGAGTTCACCACATCCCTCCCTCGGGTGTCCAGAGCCCCAGATGTTTGCCAAATGTCACAGCAATGAGTGCAGTACTAGAACTGGAAACAAACTAGCCTCACACACCTGAAACTCTGTGAGTTGCTGCATTAGTTCTTCCTGCTCTTTACTGTTGGTCAATGGAGGGAGAATGTTGAGGAAGACTTTTAAAAGATCCAGGTTCTCCCCAGAAACACTGGACAGTGTGAAGATTGGGGTGATGCTGTCAGAAAACAAAGACAGGAATAAGCAGAAGGCCAGAGTGCAGCTGCAGAAGATGGTTGGGATTCTGAATCTACTGAGTCCAGAAAGAGGACAGAGACTACAGCAATAAATGGCCATAGCAGGGCACATTGGGCAGGTACAACTCTGCAGCAACTTCCACCTCAAAGGCTGGTTGAGGAGCTGATCCCCTGCCAATGGAGAAGTAACCCTAGTGCAGCCTCAGGCACTTTTTGCTCACAGAGCCCTGAAAACACCTGAGAGAGGAAAATGTCTTCTTGGAGAATTCAGAGGCAGGAAACTTGCTGAGATGCCATGATGTTCCAGATGTGGTTGCCACCCCCTTGGTCACCCTTACCCAGCTCCACACGAAAGCTCAGTCAGAACTGCCTGCTCCCAGAAGAAGAAATAAATTGTCCCTTACTTGGGAGACTGTGCAAACTGCTGTGCTGCTGTAACAGCATCATCATCTGAGTTCACAAGCAGGGGGAGCTTGTTGCAGCCTGGTTGCTTCAGAATTCGTTCCAGCTGCTTCACTGTCCGTTCCACGGTGGCTTTTGAACACAAGTCAACTTTGCTGATGACAATGAAGAAGGGGACCTTGAGGGCCATGGCCAAGCCCAAGTGCTCTCGTGTTGTGCCTGCTGCAGAAGACAAGAGAGAGTGCAGGTGCAGCAGCAGTCATCACTGTTTCTTGTTTATATGACAGCCGTGTCACCAGGCTCTCCTACAGTCCCACTCTACAGATTGCAGCCTAACTACGTAGTTCATCAGGCAAAATTATTCTTTTAAATATAACCAAACATCAGCACAGAAAAACAAAAGACACCGAGAATTTTTGTGACTGAGCTGTTTCCTTCAGAGAGATGCAGTAGTTTTCATTCCTGGGCTAGAGTTTGCCAGAAAAAAACCCACAAGAATGTCAGTGAAAGATGGGGAGACTCCAGATGCCTTCTTACAAGGCTTCAGGATTCAGCACCTGTAAGAATATGTCAAAGGTTTGGGTTATTTTGGTGTTTTGTTTGTTTGTTTTGTTTTGTTGTTGTGGGTTTTTTGTTTGTTTGTTGGTTTGTGGGTTTTTTGGTTGCTTTTTAAAATTTTTTTGTTTTTTTGTTTTTTTTTTCATTACAAGCACAGCCTCAAATTACAAACAAATCCTCTCTGTCCAGGGTACAGTTTAATGTGGGCTACAGCTGGTAAGATGATCCCAGCTCTGCTCCCCTCCCATGCACCCACAGGCACTGGCTTACAAGAAATCAGCAGAGGCTTCCAGACTAATTTTTTTTTTTTTTTTTTTACAACCATTCCCAGCTAACAAGAACCTGCTCCCTCCTTTCTCTATTTCTCTTCACACTTTGTTGTCAATCAACGCAGGCAGGGCAGCACTCACCAATGCCAGTGTTGGCACTAACCACCAGCATAGCAAAGTCTGGGCAGTAGCTGGTGAGGCCAAAGATGGTAGTTTTCAGGTACTTGTGGTGGCCAGCCAGGTCAATGAAAGTGATCATTTTGGATGAACTCTCACAGATCTCTTCTGCTGTTCGGGAATCACTGTAATTTACCACCTGAGAGATACAAGGACTTGGTGAGAGGAGCTCCAGCAAACAAGTGAAGAAAACCAAGCCATTATATACTTTGACCTCAGCATGAATGAGCAGTGATCATTCTCTATGGGTGCAAGAAACAATGTCTGTTGCAAATGGACAAGCAACACTCAGGTTTACCTAAAGGGACACAGAGATGTGCCCATCTCTCTCTCCTCACATCCCACTCACAGTTGTAGCAGAAGGGTAGTCCTATTGTCCTCCAGCTTTCTGAGTTCAGCAGCCCATTCTCTCACCTCTCCTTTGCTGTTGAAGCCAAGGATTTCAAAGCTGATGCTTGATGTTCTTCCTGACTGGATTTCATGGAGATGCCGGAAGAGGTTGAGGCGTGCTCTGCCCCGCCCATTGTCTAGCTCTCCTTGTGTTAGGACACCCAACAGGGTTGACTTCCCTGAGTCCACGTTCCCCAGCACAGCTACTCGAAGGTCTAAGAACTACAAGAAGAAGAACAGAGAAATCATGCAACTTAACTGCTGTTGTGCTGGGTGTGAGTGAACTCTACATGGCAGTGGAGATGTGCCTCAGAGAGCTTCCCTCCATGATGGACACTGTGCAGTATAATCTTGCACAGATTCTGATCTTGCTCCCAGAAAACCACTGCCCAGGAGTTATGATACACTCTCTGGATCTGTGATGTGACACATTAGGCTCAAGAATCACCAAAAAAATGTCATTTGCCACAGCAGGAATTCTAATCCTTCCTTGTTTGGACACTGACCTGTATCAGAGCTGTTGCTGCAGAAGTGAAATAATTTGTCACCTCTGATTGAGGCAATCTCCCCTACTGGTATCTGCCTCAACCATGACTTTGATGAAAAGCATGTTCACCAAGCCTCCCTCTGGCAGCTCTTTAAAGCATCTGCTATAGGCCAATCTATGACAAATGCCTCTAGGGTTTGGGCTCCCATCCCAAAATGAAGCTGTTTGCATGAAGCCTCTAAGCCTCCAGCAGGAGAGGATGGCCAAGTTGCAGGTCCCTACCTGCTGGTTGTCAGGCACCTTTCGGACAAGCACCTCCGTTATCTTCCTTGGAACGTCGCTGTCGTAATCGACCTCCCTCTCCCGCAGCACCGTAATGTCAGCCCCAACCCTGCCACAAACACGAAAGGAAGGTGTGAGACACACTTGTACTTAGCAACTCTTGCACCTCTAAAATCTCATCTGGCAAAGTGAACAGGATGAGAGTTGAGGACAACAGGAAGGGAGCCTCAAAGCGTCCAGGCAAAAGCCCTATAACTGCTTTCATCTTTCCAGAGCATCATGATGAGGGAATTTCAGTCATACACAGGGCTTTGTACAACGGAGCAGCCTTGGGGGACTCCTGGGGCTGAGCCTTTCTCCTGGAGGCTGCTTATGAGCAGACACTGCAGATGAAAGGGAGCACGTACTTCTCTGCCATACGGCGCAGTGTCTTGAGCGAGGCACGCATCTCCTCCTCTGAGAGGCCCACCAGCAGCCCATTGTCCTCCACGCCGATCTGATAGACGGCCTCACCTCGGCCTTCCTGTAGCCGCCACTTCATCTGTGTCACCAGGTGCTCAAAGCGATACTGGGAGGGATTCACTAGCTTCAGCTGTTTAATGGAGAGCATGGTTCTAGTCACAGCCTGGACACTGAGGGAATCCCATTGCCCGAGCCAGCAACTCCCTAACCCAACATGAAGTGATGTCCTCGACTCTGACCCACATCTAGAACACAGCCCATGTTAGTGTCTACACAGAAGCCATAGGACGGGTGAGAAAGGGTTTCACACAGATGGTAGAACAATATTGCTGCATCTTTCCAAAGGGATCTGTACCCTGCCTGCTGCGAGGGGAAAAACAGCACTGTGGGACCTATCTGTGACACAAGAGCCAGGTAAGTGCAGATGGTAGAAAAGTCACAAGAAAGTGACAAATTATGAGGGACGCGTGTAGCTCTCTCTCTAAAGGAAGATTTTAGGAAAAAAATGGTGGGTCTCACATCCTAAAGCAGATTCCTAATAAACAGTACTGAGATCAAACTCCTCTAGCTCATCTTACTGGGTATTTGTAGGCATAGAGACACAGGTGACGACTGACAGTTCCTTAGTTACAGTGTCCACTTTTCTATCTCCTCTTTGGCCATCTTCCCTACATGCTGTCTTTGGTGAAGTTACTCACTGCAAAATAACCCTCTCAGAGGAAGGCCTCCTTTTGCAACCTCAAAAGGCTCACCTTGTACTCGATGTTTCCATCTTCTGCCTGGTCAGAGAATAAAACAAGATAGAAAGGTTAGATGCTATGTCAGCAGGGACTTCTACAGGCATCATCTACCCAGACACTCTGCAGCTTGTACTGAGTTTCAGAGAGAGGGAAAGTGGCAGAAATATACTGTGTTAGGTCACAGCCTCTTCTGCCATTCATTCCTGCACTCAACTAGAATTTACTTTAGCTTTGTATCTGCTGTTTCCATCCCAAATCATGAAATAGAGGACAAAACTATAGGGGCATAGAAGGTATATTGTTTTGGGGGGAGCTTTTTTATTGCCAGTAAATAATAGGGCCAGTCTAACAGTAACAGAGAAGTAAAAGTCTCCCCCCGGCATCCCCTAATCCATGATCTACAGTGTCACACAAAGTCCACAGCATCCCACTCCCAACCTATCCAGCAGCTTCCACCCACTCAGAGTGCACAGAAACAGGACTGGGAACAAATGACACTGCCTCTTCTCCTGCACACTGATAACTCTCCCTCAATTATTTTTTTTCTAACTCTTTTCCACATCCTTGTATATCTTCTCTCTATAAGAGAGAAGGACTACAGAGAAAAGGAAGAAAGCTACTGACTTCTCTGTAGGACAGCAAACTGGTCACTGGCCTGGCAGTTCTGGAGAACCAGACCTGATCAGGACTGTCTGCACACAAAGCACTCCGAAGAACATTCCCAGGAAGGGCTGGAGCCAGACTGTGTTGTCACAGAAAGCCCAGATACTCATCGAGCTCACCCCAATCATTACAGGCTGCAGATTTTCAAAGAGCCCGTATAAACAATAATGAAACCATTTTCCCACTGATTCAGCCTAAGGACCACTGAGAAAGGGACAGAGCCTGCAGGAAGCCAAGTGCTCAGGCAGATTAAATGGAGCTGCCAACACTAAACACTTCCTTTTCTTCTGACACCAATTTGCATGTCAGGAAAGGCAACAGCTCTCTCCTTGCCTTCCAGCTCAGCTCCTAACTACAGCGGTGCTTATGGTGGCAAAAGGCCAACTGAAGGAAGTTCTGAATTGTCAGCTCAGCTCTCGGGCAGTGAAGCTGTGACGTGAGAAAAGGGGACTTGTGGAGGGGTTTCCTCTGTTACCATCAACTAGTTTTCTTGCTCTAAGAAAAACACATTCATGTACTGTACTGTCTCCTCAGTAAGGGGGTGGGGTCTCTCTCTTTCAAGACAGCTGTGACGAAAAAAGCAACAAGCTTAGACTTGCTGGGCCACATACTACACGGGGTAGCCAGGGACAGGAAGCTGTGCTGAAAGCAAAGGGGACTGTCCATCCAGCCTCCAGCTGAAAGGAACCAAAAACTAAGCAACGGCTACAGGGGACAGTCCTGCCTGTGGAGAAGATCTAACACTAGCGTGAAGCACTGTTCTCCCTTCTTGCCAAGAGTCACAGAGCTGCTCCCTCCCAGTGCAGGCTTCTCTCTAGTTTACAGAAAGCTCACTGACTGACACCAAGCGATCCACTCCGGGGCAGTGTAATGCTCCCCACAGTGGTGGTCCTATTAGTGCGGTGCTAACGGCCTGAACGAACCAACACGCCCACTAACTACCAATGTCCTTTATTCCTGCTACAAGAGACAAGTGTCCCGCCACTCTCAGTACCATCTGCACCGCCATGTAAGAAAAGGGTTGGCTAATTAGATGGGGAGTCACTAGAACCTACTGAGCAACGTCTACGAGTTTGGAAGCTGGAAAGGCACTTACATCCCTCCACATCGGCTCTCTAGGGGGGACGTGAACAGGGTGTTCGGGACAACCAGTTGATCAAAGCTATATTTCTGAAGCTATTTAGACAGTGAAGCATCCAGTGACAGACGCCAAGCAGCAAGATACTAATGGACAAGGTTTGATGGCCCACGGAGGGATCCCGCTGGCACCGGGGGCAGGAGCCCTGTGCGCTGCCACGTCAAACCCCAGTGGAGAGACCGGGACAGGAGACCACCCCACACTCGGGGCCAGGGCTGCAGGATCACCGGCAAGCCTGCTGGCTCAACCCCGGCACGACCCCGCACCAACACCGCCAGGACCCTCGGCCGAGCTTCTCCAGAGGCTGCTCGAGCCTGACCCGCGATCGGATCTGCCAGGAGCCGAGGCTACCGCGGGGCAGCCAGCCCGCGTCACATCGAGCCGCTCGGTGGGGACAATCCCTCCACCCCCACCAGCCCCCGGGCCCTGTCCGGCCCTAACAGGAGTTGGCTCCCGCGGCTACAGAGCCCGGGGCGGGGAGCGCACCCTCCGCAGCTGACGGGACGCGGCGGCCGCTGTCACGGCCGGGAGAGCTCACCTCGGGAGGCAGGTACGGCGGGTTGTTGGCCTTGCCCCCCCGGCTCCGCCCGTTCTTCTTCTTCGCCTTCGAGCCGCCGCCGCTGCCACCGGGCGCAGCTCCCCCGCGACCGCGCAGCGCCCCGCCCGCACCACCGCCCGCGGGCCGGCAGCAGCCCCCGAACAGCTCCGACACCCGCGAGTCCATGGCAGCCAGCGCGGCCCCGCCGCCCTGGTGCGGCGCCCGCTCGCCGCCCGGGGTCCCCGCCCCGCCCCCGGCCCCACCGCCCTGGCCCTGGCGTCAGCACTCGCCGCTTAGCGCCATGGGAAACCGAGTCCCTTCCGCCGCCCGCCTACAACTCCAACTCGCCCCGCCCGCTCTGAACTACAGCTCCCGGCGTGCCCCGCGACGCCCCCGCCCGCTTCCTTACAGGCTTCTCCCCGCAGGGGCGGAAGGGAGTTGGAGTCCGAGAGAGGTGGCGCCTCCAGGCGGCCTCGGCGACTAACACACGGGGTGCAGCCGCTTCCCCTGGTCTGCCCTCCGGGATCTGAGGGTGTCCGCGGGTTTCCAACGGGCTAGGGCGGGACGGTGCAAAGACCCGGCTCGCACCGGGCGAAAAAACCGCTCCCCCACGGGACCTGCGCCGCCGGATATTGCGTCGCGCTGGCATTGTTCCGTTACTCCCATGATGCCCCACGGCGGTGGCTCTTCAAATTCCAGCCGGTCGCCTTCCGTCGCTCAGACAATGGCGGCTCCTGGAAGTGCGGGAGCTGCTGTTCCTGCCTCTCCTGCGTCCCCGCTCTTTCTAGCTGAAGACTGCGAGGGCGGAATCAAGCCCAAGGGGAGCGGGCCGGTAGCGGCCAGTCCTTCGGTGTCCGTGGTGTTCCCAGGCGCCGTGAGCCGAGATTGTTGCTGCCGCTTCGTCTGCGAGCTCCTCAAGCATGTCCTGTACCAGCGCTACCAGCTCCCGCTGCCCTACGAGCAGTTAGCGTATTTCTGCTGCCGGGCGGCACAGGTGATGGGGCTGCAGGGGGGCGGCTGGGGTTGCCTTTGGGCGGCCTTTCCGCTCAGGGGCCGCCGTGCCTCAGGGGCTGCGGTATTTGACGTTTTAACGGAACGGTTTGAGTTGGAAGGGACCGCGGAAGACCATCCAGCCCAACGCCCCAGCAGAGCATGGGGGATAGCCGCAATAGAGCGGGTTGCTCAGAGCCCTGTCCACCCTCACCTGGAGTGTTTCCAGACTCTCAGGGCAGCCCCCAGACCGATAACAGACGCTCTCTTTTAACCCCCTCCCTCCCCCACGGGGAAGAGAAAAGGAATAAAGGAGAGAGACTTTGTGATTAGAAAAGGAACCTAGGACAATTTTAATGAAAATGAAGATAATAATAATGGACTGTCTACAAATATGTGCAAGACCGGTACCAAAGCCAACCCTCTGATGGTAGTTACATCACCATCACTGATACAGTGGAGTTGGCACAGGGAGAGTCCCAGACTGGGCCCTGCATCAGACAGGAGCTGTGTTCAGGAGCTGGATTCTGGCACTGGGTTCAGGAACACATCAATCAGGATCGAAGGCAGTATAAAAAGAGTCCTCCTTGGTGCTCTGAGGGGGAGAACCCCTCAAGAGAGGAAGAACACCAACAACCCAAGCAAAGAGCCTATCCCACCATCTAGCTTGCCTAGCCTGCCAGTTTAGCTTGCATGCTTTTCTTAGAGACCCTCCGGATCCCTCAGCTTTCTATACTGGCTATGACGTCTATGGGCTGGAATCCCTCATTGGTCAGTTTGGGGTCACCTGTCCTGTCTGCTCCTCCCTGCAGGTGTAGCCTTTCACTTTCTGCACCCCAGTGCGATCCACAAGTTCTAGCAGTGGCCTTGGTCTCCTTGGTAGTAACTCTAAACATAAGGTGTTATCACTGCTAGAAGCAGACGCTGTCTTCAAAATGTGTTGCTAACTTGAGAAAGAACAGTTAGTTAGAAAATCTGAGCTGAAAAGTAAAAAGTACTTATGTCTCTTCAAAGGAGCATAAGACCCTTTGAACCTTCTTTTCAGGATGGGATGGACCATGCTTTCTAAAGTGTGTATTAATATAAATATGTTGTTAAAATGTACTTACTGTCTTTTGTTTTCCAGGATGGAGATGGGATTAAGAAGCCACCCTCTGTGGACCTGGCAAGAAAAAAGCATCAGCAGGTGCTGATGGAGCTGGAGGGAGTGCTCCAGCACTTGGAAGTCATGTTTAAGTTGACACCTGTCCCTCGGGCTCTCATTCTGCTTGGAGGCAATGTCATGTGCCCCAAGGAGGTATATGAGCTCAACCTGGAGGGCATCTGTGAGGGCAGTGCTGAGGAGAGCCTAAAAACCGCGCCCTGTGTTCGCAAGCTCTTTCACTCGCTCTTCATCGCGGATGTCTTCAGTGAGCTCGAGGTTCTCCCTGTCACGGGCACCGTCCTGATGCTCCAAGGGCACCGCGATTGTGGCGTCGATTGGTTCAGGCCCAAGCTCAACTATAAAGCCCCAACCCGAAGGAAGAAACTAATAGTGAACGTTTCCAGTGAGGGAAACATCAACATCAGTGCCTTGCCTCCTCAACACGGGGCTGCTACCTGGGAGAATTATGTCTGGTTTCAAGCACCAGTGACGCTCAAAGGCTTTCGCGATTGATTTGTGCTCTATAGAGTTTTAATGGGGTACTGAATATCCTTTGGGGCTGCTTTATGTGTTAACTTTATTAAATGTATAATATTAATAG
>JAOEGS010004397.1:0-12794 GCA_025447755.1 Corythornis vintsioides | reverse complement strand
CCCAAGCCTGTAACACTGCAGGGGGTTGTTATGACCCAAATGCAGGACCCTGCACTTGGTCTTGTTGAACCTCATGCGGTTGGTTTCAGCTCATCGCTCCAGCCTGGTCAGATCCCTTTGCAGAACATCCTGACCCTCAGGAAGATCAACACACCCACCTAATTTAGTGTTATCTGCAAACTTGTTAAGGATGGACTCCATTCCCTCATCAAGGTCATTGATAAAGATGTTGAAGAGTACTGGTCCCAACACTGAGCCCTGGGGAACACCACTATTGACCGGCCACCAACTGGAACCAGCTCCATTCACCACCATTTGCTGGGCCCAGCCATCCAGCCAGTGAAGCGCACATCCATCCAAGCCATAGGCAGCCAGTTTCTGCAGGAGACTGTTATGGGAAACAGTATCAAAGACTTTGCTAAAATCAAGATAGACGACATCCACAGCTCTTCCCTCATCTACTAGATGGGGTCATTTTATCATAGAATGAGATCAGGTTTGTCAGACAAGGCCTGCCCTTCATAAATCCATGTTGACTGGGCCTCATTATCTGGCTGTCCTGTATATGTCCCATAGTAACACTCATGATGATCTGCTCCATCAGTTTACCTGGCACTGAGGTCAGACTGACAGGTCTGTAGTTCCCTGGGTCCTCCCTCTTACCCTTCTTGTATATTGATGTGACGTTTGCCAATCTCCTGTCAACTGCTACCTCTCCAGTTAGCCAGGACTGTTTGAAAACAATAGAAAGTGTCTTGGTGAGCACCTGCGCCAGCTCCTTCAGCAGTCTTGGATGAATTCCATCTGGCCCCATAGACTTCTGTACATTCAAGCTTTGCAGCATTTCACATGTTGTCTCCTCTTGAAAGAGACCTTGATACTGTTCCCCATCTCTATCATTTGGTTCTAGAGGCAAATCACTCAGTGAGTCAGTCTGGCCATTAAAGACCGAAGCAAAAAAACCACTGAGTACCTCAGCCTTTTCCTCATCTCCAGTCACTAATTCTCCCTTTGCATTTAGCAAGGCAGGGAGATTCTCCCTAACCCTCCTTTTGCTGTTTAGGTACTTGTAGAAGCTTTTTTAATTGTCTTTTATGTTATTGTATCTCTTCCTAAATCTGGCCCATCAGTTCAAAATGTCGTTAAAGCCTGAAATGGCAGAATTGTGGTGGCTTTTCTTTTTTTAAGAAAAAAAATGCTGAGATGGAAGGCTGAAATAATAACCCATTAATTTAAATAGACAAAAAAAAAACCCAACTCACTTATCTAATGAACAATAAAAGAAGTTGCGCTTCCTTCACTAATTAAGGCTAGAACTGATTTTATATTGGCAGTTTACAAAATGGCAGAAAAGAAGAATTTTCTAAAGGTGATAAAATGTTCAGCCTTTTTGTAGCCTCTTTTAAGAGGCTGTGGCATAGGTTGACTACATGAAGCTCTAGCAACATCCTGATCATATATGTATTTATCTTTGCTTTGGTTATTTTCCCCTGACATTCACTGCAAGCATGGTTTCAAGTCATTTTATATAACAGGAATACGCCAGCATAGCATACTGGCTTGTTCCATCTTACCTTCCTATATTCCTGTCTGATCACTTCAACATCCCGATTTTCATGAAAGGCAGTGTTCTGATCTGTGGCTGATTGTGTCCCCAGTCTGTATGTTATGGAGAGATGGGTTAGAAATTAGTGAATCAAACTTCCAGTTTTATTGACATTTTATGACAGAATTGCTACTGGCTCTTGCCATTTGCAACATACAGCTGTGTTGAGTTGTTGAAAACTCTTAGCAACAGCATCCTTCCAAAGTACTATAGCTTTTTCTCTTGACTAAGCACTTTTACAAACGTTAAGAAAAAAAGAAAAATTTTAGAAACACTGTAAATATAGGGCAATCATTTGAGTGCCTGCACAGCATGCAGTTCTTGCACTAACTCTGGTAAAATTTAGAAACCACTGAACAGCATCAAACAGCAAGGCACTGTATGTAGCATTGCTGACAGTCACTGCTAGTCCCATGTTCATAGAATCATTCAGGTTGGAAAAGACCCTTGGGATCATCAAATCCAACCATTAGCCCTACTCTACAAAGTTCACCCCTAAACCATGTCCCTCAAAAGCACG
This sequence comes from Corythornis vintsioides, assembly GCA_025447755.1. Classification (NCBI taxonomy): domain Eukaryota; kingdom Metazoa; phylum Chordata; class Aves; order Coraciiformes; family Alcedinidae; genus Corythornis; species Corythornis vintsioides. Next base: position 10,668 of record JAOEGS010004397.1, on the reverse strand, counting down.
TCCAAATGCCCTTAAAACATCCAGGGATGGTGACTCAAATCACCTCCTTTGGCAGCCTGTTCCAGTGTCTGACCACTCTTTCACTGAAAAAATTTGCCCTAATGCCCAGTTTAAACCTACCCTGTTGCAGCTTGAATCCATTCCCTCTTGTTCTATCCCTAATCACCTCTAAGAGACCAGCAATAACCTCTCTACAATGTCCTTTCAGGTAGTTGTAGAGAGCGATGAGGTCTTGCTTCAGTCTCCTCTTCCTCAAACTAAACAGTCCCAGCTCCTTCAATCACCCTTCATAAAATTTATTCTCAAGGCCCTTCACCAGCTTCGTTGCCTCTTCTGCACTTGCTCCAGCACCTCAATGTCTCTCTTGTATTGAGGTGCCCAGAACAGGACACAATACCTAAGGTATGGCCTCACCAGTGACAAGTACAGGGGGACAATCACATCCCTACTTCTGCTGCTCACACCATTTCTAATACAAGCCAGGATGCCATTGGCTTTTTTGGTCACCTGGGCGCTCTGCTGGCTCATGTTCAGCCTCTTGTCAATTAAAACCCCCAGGTCTTTTCCTACCAGCTTTCAAGCCACACTTCCCCAAGTCCATATCCTTGCATGGGGTTATTGTGGACCAAGTGCAGGACCTGGCACTTGGCCTTGTTGAAGCTCATCCTGTTACATTGGCCCATTGATACAGCCTGTCCAAGTCTCTCTGTAGAGCCTCCCTATCTTCATGCAGATTAACACTCCTCCTGACTTGGTGTCATCTGCAAGCTTACTTCATACATAGCATACTTCATCATACAGCCGATGTCCTTAACAAGGTCATCAGTAAAGATGTTAAACAGAAAAGGTCCCAACAGCCCTGAGGAACACCACTTGTGACCTGCTGCCAGCTGGATTGAACTCCACTGACCACCACTCTGTGGGCCCATCGATCCAGCCAGTGCTTGATCCAGCAGGTTGGATCCAGAGGAGGCCATGAGCAGCCAGTTTTTCCATAAGAATTCTATGGGAAAGAGTGTTGAATGCATTTTGAAAATCTAGGTAGACTATATCCTCTGCCTTTCCTTCATCCAATAGTTGGGAAGATTATCTGCTCCATAACTTTCCCTGGTACTGAGGTCAGACTGACAGGTCTGTGGTTTCCCAGTTCCTCTTTTCTGCCTTTCTTTAAGATAGGTGTTATATTTGCTACCCTCCAGTCCATGGGGAACTCCCCAGTTAGTCAGGACTTCAGGTAAATAGTGTTCATATGAGCTGAATTACCAGCTTTAGAAGATTGGATGTTGATGCAGAAAGAACAGGGACAATGAAAACACCTTTACTGCATATATAAGTATGTATATATAAGTGTATATATAGGTATGGAGATGGTAAGGCTCTCTAGTCAATTCATCATGTTTCTCCTAAAAAGTAGCAGGCTAAACTATCTTTTTTTAATATAGAGATTTTGCTTGTATTTTTTTCTAATATTTTACTTACCTGAATTTTCTTTTAGTTATGTGGTGCCACCTGGACACCTTTCCAAGCATCAGCTTCTTAGTGATACTGGTTCTGTCATCCATTCTTTTTTTTTTTGTTTTCTTGGTTCTTAAACATGTAAATGTCAGCTCCTTTTTTAAGCAAATAAAAATTAACCTTAAGATTGTAGGGCAAAAAAACCCCAACAAACTGGGGTGGGGGTAGCGTCTTGTCTTGATACATATGTAACAGAAATCGAGGCTAATCAGAAATGAGTTTTTTGCTGTCTGCGCGCAAGCCCGCGCTAGGCCGCACGCTGCTGGAACGCCTCTCTGAGGGGGACGCGCGCCTCCTGCCCCTGTGGCGGAGGCGACGGGGGCGATAGGGGCACCGATGCCGCCAGCGGCTTGAGGGAGCGATTGCTGGGCGGGGGCCGAGCGCTCTGTGCCCGCCTCCCGGTGGGCGGTGCTGAGGGCCCTCAACTAGGAGCACGCCCGAAGCCGGCGGTGCTGTGTTGGTGGCTGGATTGGCCCCTGAGGGGCGGTCCGCCAGTGAGCGGCTCGCGACGCCAGTGGCGCAGCTGCCTGGGTGCCGCGTGCGCGCTGATTTCCGCCCGGCAGTGAAATGGCGGCGGCCGTGGACCTGCGGCTCGGCTGCCCGTGAGATCTATTCCGTGCGCGTCAGGTGAGAGTCTTGTCAGCGCTCGGCTCCAGGGGAAGTCCCGCACTCTGCTCCTCTGCTTTCCTTTCTCTGGGGCAGCGGCTCCGGGGCTTGGCCCCGTGAGTGAAGCAGCGTCTGAAGGCAGCTCGGCCCACCAGGCTTTCCCGCGCCGCCGCGTTCCTCGCTTGTCGGAGCCAGACCACCAAACCTCTGCGGCTGGCAGACCCTCCCTGCTTCTGCTGGGCCCTAGGTAAACTCCTGGTGCTTCTCCGAGACGTGGCCACTGTTGTTTTGTTTTTTGTTGTTGGTTATTTTTAAGGAAAACTAGAACAAGGCCTATTTGTGATGGTGCTGTGTTTCCTGCGGTCCCTCTCCGTGGAGCCTTGGCTTTATTCAGCTTTGGGATCCATCTGAAAACCCCGAGAGCCGTTTTTTGCTTCCTGATGTAAGTAACAACTAAAACTTAAAGCGGTCACCAAGGCAATTATAAAAATATGCGTGTTTATCTTTTTATTACGGGTAAAAATAGTAACATTGGCTTGTGTAAAATAATCTGTGATGTTGTTAGATCTTTTTTGGAAGTTTGTTTTATGGAGATATTGGTGTTGAAATGGCTAAGTTTTAACCTGCAAATTTTTGTGCTTGACTATGAACCTTGGGAGTGCACAATCATCCCACGTGCAAAGCTATTTGGTCACAGATGTAGTAAAATAGATACTGCAAAATGTAATTTTTAAAAGTGAGAAGGGTTAACACATTTCCAGGGCCTTGTCTTATATAAATGTGATGCGTGCTTGACTTCTGCACGATGAATGCTTATTTTAAATTCAATGAATTATTAATGTCATAAAGAGGAGCATGGTTTTGAATGCTTAGGATCTGAGGGGAGGATGTATTTACTAATGCCAGTGAACATTGAAATGACATGTTGTTTGATCTGTTGTCTTTTATGTGCAACATTTTTGGCATATGGGTTATGCAACTTTTTGCTTTATCTTTTTTTTGTTTTGTTTTGTTTTTTTTTCTTTGTTGTTGTTTGTTTGTTGTGTTTTTTGGTTGGTTGGTTGGTTTTTTTTTTTAGGAAGTGCAGGTATTTGCTTCCTTCAGAATGCCCAACTCCAACTCTAAGTTCCGTTGTAACCACAGAGGAGGTCAGGAAGCTGGCAGGCGGGAGTTGGTTTCCAGGTCTTTGCAGAGTGCTCAGCATTGCCTGGAAGACCAGGATTTTGGAACTGCCTATGCTCACTATCTCCTGGTACTAAATCTAGCTCCTGAGCTAAAAACTAGTGTCAAAGTAAGTGCTTTTGGAAATGCTTTGAAAAAAAAAAAAATATTTACTGTATTCTTCTAGAGGCTTTGTGTCATGTTTTGTGCTTGTGGCTTGTTGGCTGTAACTGATTTTCCTATTCTGTCTTCAAAATAAAAGCAGAAAACAGTAGAGGCAGACAGTAACTTGTTTAATAAGCTCAGTATGCCTATGGGAAGGGAAATGATACATTTCAGTCCATGTTTCAACCAAGTTTAAGAAAAGTAGGTCCTTGTTTGTATTCGCTTCAGTATAGCGTGCACTAATTGGCAGGTAGGCTCTTGGTATCCATTACTGGGTGCTGATACTCTGGGTGGAAATCTGAGAGCTTATTTCTGCTGCTTCAGGTCAGCCAACCTGAGGTAATAGCAAACAACTCTATGCTGCTGAAATGAGGGTGTTCAGGAGCAGGTCAAGATACCTTTATGTTTTGAGGGCTTGGTTTGCTACTTTTTGTAACTATCAGCAAAATTAGTGCTATATGTTTTATTTTCTAGGAAACATTTCAGTTTACTCTCTTTAAATGGGCAGAAGAGCTGGATTCTTTGGCACGGATTCAAGATCTGTTTAACTGTTATGAACAAGCACTTGAGCTGTATCCAAATGATGAAGTGATATGTAACAGTATGGGAGAACATCTTTTCAGGTTTGTAGCAATGTATATTCACTTTTTGTAAGGTTCACATTTAGTGCTTTGTGTCAATAAACAAGGACCAGTTCAGCAGAGCACATAAAATGTGCTCAAAAAAGGTCAATGCAAACATGTGCTTAATGTTGCATAAGTGTGTGTGTGTAGTGTTGAACTTCAGATATGTTTATCAGCTTAAAATGGAGTAGCCAGTACTGAAAGAAGTGTTTATAATCACAGAAAAAGTTGAAAAAAAGGGCACTTTAGCAGAAGTAAAATCTTAAAAAATGAAAGCACTGCCTTCACATATTTTCTAACATTTATTACTAAGTTATTAATTACTAAAAATAAATCCCCCAATTTTTTTCTGAGTCACTGTTTTAACTTTTGTTCTGGTTAGCCTACATTCTTTTAATTCTTTCATTTCTTTCCTGTTAGCATTCAAAGGTTCTCAGGGATCTATCTTTTCCTTCTGTCTTTCTTGAGGCCACATGTAACAGACCTTTGAAGTGAAGAAGCTGCTCATGTGTATTGTACTGTGTAGGGCTGTTAGTAGATGATCTGAGCTTATGCTTTTAGCTATTAGTGCAAAGTCTCCCTGCTTTTGCCAAACGCTGCAAAGCATGGTGTTTTGCTGTTGCTCAGTGTTCTAAGGTCTTCTGAGACTGGAATTTTAAGATTGAAATATTAGGTTGTGGATCCAGATATTTTTAATTAGGTTTACTTCTTGTGATTATTTTGTTTAAGGAACAGCTCTCCCAGGATTGTATTAAAATGTACATATTTTTTGCATTTATGGGAGAGTAGTTCTGGGGAAAGTGACCTGGGGGTCCTGGTGGACTGGAGGATGACCATGAGCCAACAATGTGCTCTTGCGGCCAAGAAAATGGCATTCTGGGATGCATTAAGATGAGTGTGGCCAGCAGGTTAAGGGAGGTTCTTCTCCCCTTCTACTCTGCGTTGGTGAGGCCCCATCTGGAATATTGTGTCCAGTTCTAGGCACCCCCCTTCAAGAAAGACAGAGATTTACTGGAGAGAGTGCAGTGCAGGGTCACTCAGATGATTAAGGGAGTGGAGCATCTCCCTTATGAGGAGATGCTGAGAGAGCTGGGACTCTTTAGCCTGGAGAAGAGGAGAATGAGGGGGGGACCTCATCAATGTCTATAAATATGTTGAATGTAGGGAGGATGGAGCCAGACTCTTCTCAATGTCATCCAATGACAGGACAAGAGGCAATGGGTGCAAGTTGGAGCACAAGAGGTTTAGGGTAAAGAGAAGGAAAAATTTTTCCACAGTGAGGGTGACAGAGCTCTGGAATGGTCTGTCCAGGGAGGTTGTGGAGTCTCCTTCTCTGGAGACACTTAAAACCTGCCTGGATTTGTTCTTGTGTGACTTGGTCTAGGTGATCCTGCTCTGTCAGGGGGGTTGGACTAGATGATCTTCTAGGTCTTTTCCAAACCCTAACATTCTGTGATTTCATAGACAGGGGCTTTTTTTCAGTGCTGTCTGATTTGAGAATACACTATAGATATCAAAAACTTCCTCTTAAGTTCACAATTTAGTTTCAAAATTGCTACTCAGTGCAAACACTGGCAACTCAAAATTTGGTTGGCTTACAGTATGTTCCAGTTAAATACAGTAAAGCAGTTTAGGGGTTTGTAGCATTCTCTTGACTTAAAATCTGTGAGACTGGATCACGGACTTGCTGCTGTTATATTGTTGGAGCAGGTTCATGTAAAACTACAGTGTGTTTAAAGGATGTAGTAGTGGATGAAGACTGGAGCACACTGGTATTTTTGGACCACTGCTAGTCATTCTTTTTTTATATGTCCCTATTTGTAAAGTTAATCTAATGCAAAATATTTCTGTTGTCCTTTAATTGATGCAAGATCTCTTTACAGACACTTGGCAACTGAATGCACGGGGTTTCTTTTTTTTTTTAATTTTTTCCTATTAGAATGGGCTTTAGAGATGAAGCAGCTGGCTATTTTCATAAAGCAGTGAAGCTTAACCCAGACTTTGCTGATGCAAAAGAGAATTTCTACCGTGTTGCCAACTGGCTTGTGGAGCGCTGGCACTTTGTTATGCTCAACGACGCCAAGAGGAACCTCACTTACCTAAAGGCAATTGAGAAGGCTGTCCACTCGGGGTGCAGATCTGTCCTTGATATTGGAACAGGAACAGGAATTCTGAGGTGTGTCACAAGTGCATAATGACCATGAATTTAACAGAAATGTACTTGTCTAACAAAATGTGATTGCTTACAAAATTTCCTATCACTCCTTTCTTGGGACAAAACTTAGGAAAGAAAGCTTTGAGAAGGCAGTGAGTCTGGAGGTTAGTGTCTAGTAGTGATTTTGAACACTTAAAAAAAATTATTTGTTGCAGATGCTCTTTGTGCCAATAATTGCTGTATAAAATTAATTACTTGGGTTGGATTTGGAGTTTTAATATCGTGTGTCCTGCCTTTGAAGTATTGAGTCTAGGATAAAGAGTGGATAAAGAGTTGGGAGTATATCCTTATGCTGCCTGTGTGGGGTTTTGGTGATGGTATATTGGGAAGAGATCGATTTGTGTGATACTAATGTTTACATGAGATAGTAGATCCCTTTGTTCAAGTCCAAAAAACATTATTGTTCTATTAGAAATATGAAGTAGATGAGAAATAGAACTTAAGAAAACTCAGTATCTTGTCATGCTTTATCTAAAACAATTTTAACTGGAAGGGAAAAGCTGTAATCCTTGTTTTTTCAGTATGTTTGCACAAAAGGCAGGAGCATCTTTCATCTATGCCTGTGAATTATCAAAAACCATGTATGAACTCGCCCATGATGTGGTGGCAGCAAATAATATGGAAAAAGAGATTAAACTTCTGCATATGAAGTCTCTTGATTTAGAAATTCCAAAGGACATACCCGAAAGGTACATTGTTGTACTCTGTTGCAGTATTATTTTTAACTTGCTTTTAATTTCAATAAACTTAATTAGGGTGGGTTGTTTTCATATCAATCCAAAGGATTTAGTATTTCAGGATATGTTAACCTGCATAGGAATTTTATTGTGATTTGATTAAAGTTTTGGGGATTTTAATTCTTTTTAACGCACACGCATGGATGCGTGTTCTTGTGCAAGATTCAGACAAAAACCATGTTCTGCAGTACTGTTGGCTATGTGACTAGACTGAAACATCTTCCCATTTTGGCTAGATTCTTCCCACACTATAAATGCTGAGCAAGAAGCTTTGTGGTAAACTCTTGCTCAATGTTTATTCTGTTGTCTGCATCTTGAATAACTTCTAACAACAGTTCAAAACACATCATTTGTTGGAAGAATTAAATAGCCCATCTGTGGTGAAACTTCAGAGCATTGGTTAAGTTTTGCTCTGAGCTCATGTTGGTATGGTGGGTTTTTGTCTTTAAAGGAAAGATTGTTAACAAGAATGTATTATACATTAATGGTATTCCTTTTTATATCTAGAGTTTCATTGGTTGTCACAGAAACAGTCGATGCTGGTTTATTTGGAGAAGGAATTGTAGAGAGCTTGATACATGCTTGGGAACATCTCCTTTTACAACCCAAGGTAGGTGATGATGGGTATGTAGATATAAACAGGATTCTTGTTTTGTTTGATATGTATTTGTGCATGTATATGTATGTGTGTGCACATTCACAGATGTACATGGGTGAGAAACAACTGTCCTGTAAATGTTTAATACTCATTGATATTTTAAAATGAGTGATCTGGATTTCTTGTGCTAGGAATTTGATTTTGGAGGAAGGCAGTGAAGCGGCTGCACATGTACATCTGTGAGCTTATGTTTGGTGTAAATGGGTGCTTGCTATGTATGTTCCCCTTATGTAACCTTCTAGTGTACAGAGATAGTTCACTCTTCATCACAGTTTGTTTTTTGTTCTTTGGCTGGGGTTTCATCTTTTTTCCTTCCCCTTTGTAAGTAAACCACATGGGTTTGCATGTGTCTGAAAGGCACTGCTTTTCCGCAGGTTTGGTTACAACCTGGTAATTTTGAGACACAGACTAGTCGCAGAAAATGCTGAATTATGTTAGAATTGTTTCTTAACACTAGGGAACAGTCACTTGTAATATAGTACATTAAGAGCTTAAGCATTATACTTATTTTTACTAACAACTTTTTTTGGAAGACTGAACAATTTCCCTGGGTCTTGGTTTTACTTTGTGTTTTGCATCTAGCTACCACATATTGAGCAAAGTGATATGACAAGGAGTCTTAAATGGATTAACGTCTGTTCAGCCTTATGCAATAGGAAGACTTGCTTGTCTTTTATCTTGATGTTGACTTGATTCCAGCTAATTTAACAGAGTTATCTGGCTGAAAGCTTTTGTATTGTGTTGAACTGAAACTGACCTCTAGTGTTAAGTAAAGGAATGATGCATCTAGGAAAGGTCCTCAAATGTTTCAGTATATTGTAACAACAGAAATTAAAAAAGCATAATTACATAGAGGAAGTACTAGACTGAAAATTAAAGCTTATGTGTGGATATAATGAAACACAGCATTAAGTAAACATCTTAGATGGTCAACTGGAATGGCAAAAACCAGAAACTTCTCTAGTTGCCAAGAATTTACTGAGACTACTGATGGTAGTCTTGAATTAATCACTAATATATAACCTAGGTTTTGCAGTAATGGTAGAAATAGGTTACTGTCTTACTGCATGTTGTTTTCACAGCCTAAAAATCAAGATGTCAGTGCTGGAGACTATGGCAGAGTTATTCCTGCAAGTGCTACAATATTTGGAATGGCAGTGGAATGCAAAGAGATACGTAGACATCACAGGTCTGTTTAAACTCTAGCCCAGTTTGAACCTGTATTTGTTATTTGGAAGAAGAGATGGTGCATTTTTAACCCTCTTCCAGCTTGTCCTCTCCCTTCCCCTCAGTTTCTGGTTCAGACTTTCTGAATCACTTCATCAGACACTCTTGATTTTCACTTAGTATATGTTAAAGACATGTATTTTATTATAAATAAATTGTAATCCTTAATATTAAAACTACTTCTCAATTTCCATATTGGAGGTTTTTGGGTCAACACTTGACCCTTATCCTCATTTCATCTTCTTCATAATCTGCTTCATACCTCACTGCTGCACCTAACCCTTTCAGGAGATGAGGGCAGGATAACTCAACTAGCATTATCTTTTTGAATATGGGCCTTGCCTAATTCTGCACTAGCAGACAGTGGGGTTTCTGTGCTGAGGGCAGTTCTGACTCTATCAATCACTTCAACATGAATTTTTATTCTCGTCTTGTAGAACAGTGACACTATATGGATAAAGTCACTGTCTGAGAAATTCAGAGTTGATGTATTTAGTTTAGGATTAAACTTATTGGAGATCAAAGAAAACACTAACTTTTATGGGAGCTTCACTGTCCTAGATTAAAAATAGGGGTTTTCACTGATGCAGGCTATATCAGTGATATTTCTAAGGAAGTAGACCTGGACAGTAGCCACAAAGAGACAGAAGCTCCCATAGCAGACAGTTGTAAAAGAACTTTATTTTAGGATTAGTTATTTATCAATTAGAAGACAGGCTTTTGCCTTGACACCAGTTTTTGCTTTTCAAACATGAAACTGTTGGTTTACAAAATTTAAACACGACGAAAGTTAATGTTTTCTGGATTGTTGAATTGGAATGGATTGTTCTATTCTAATTTTAATTCAAATAGTATAACTTAAGGTCAGGTGTCTAAAAGGATTGAAGTGGTTGCCACAAAATAATTACATAAAAGAAATATGTCACTTTTAAATTTCCTTCCCTTACAGTTTTAGATCCCTTTTTTCTCCAGTAAGATTACCTGCCTTAAGTCTCTTTTAACAAGTGCTATTAAGCTTTCCTATTCTCAGATTTAAACTATCCAGAGCTCTTTGAATTATTCTTATGTGTATGTCTCCACATTTCCATGGGTTTTTACATGATCTATAGCAAAACTGGGTTTTCGGTGAGTTTTGTTTTCTAATTGGGATGCCTAATGAAATGACAGTACAAAACTGTCTCTCTTCTCATGCCTTTTACATCAGTTAGCAAGTTTCTGTCTTTGGCAATTCATTCCTTTTGAGCTTTTCCTTATGATTTAATATTTTTAGAGTGGTTATAAGTAGAGCCCAGAAATCTGAACACCTGAGGTTGTCTTTCTGAAGTACACTTAAAAATGCGTTTAATCTCTCAAATGAATCAAACCCTGATTCATCATGCTGAGGGAGGGCATCCCCTTTCACTCCAATTGCTGATAACCCTGCATATCACAGTCATCTGTCTGTGTCCAATCTGGTCTTCTGATTTGCCTTCTGTCTCTTTATCAGTTTTGTTATGCTGCATTTCTTGTCTTCTGATTGTTTCTAGGTTTTGGTTGGTTGGTTTGCTTTGTTGTTGTTGTTTTGGTTTTTTTTTTTTGTTGTTGTGAGTTTTTTTGGGGTTTTGTTTCCTAGGATATAATTAAATTATAGATAAACCATACCAGTTTTATTGTAATTCCTTTTTGGTACACTTAAATCAACTTTAAGGAACTTTTTTTTTTTTTTTTTTTTTTTTTTTTTTTTTTTCTTTTCTGTTGTTTTTTTTTTTTAATTTTTTTGGG
>JAOEGS010004396.1:0-56212 GCA_025447755.1 Corythornis vintsioides | reverse complement strand
TTTTCTGAACTGGGGTGTCCAAAACTGGACACAGTACTCGAGGTGGGGTCTCACCAGTGCAGAGTAGAGGGGGAGGACCCCCCGCCTCACTTCCCACCCAGTGCTTCTAAACTCCATAAAGCTTAGGAAGACTTGTGTTCATGAGAGTATCCAGCTTCAATTGTAGATAAATTGTAAAAGAAAGGCTATTTGAAAACTCCTTCATAATTTTCATGTTTGAGTGAATCTCATGTGATCAAGTCCACTTTGAGCTCTGAGACCACACAACTGTATAGATGTCACCACTTTTGCATTATTTCCTGAAATATACTGAACTCAGAGTTAGTAATGTAACAGGCTACTTGTCTTAAGACATGCATTTGAAAGACATGGAGGATTTTAAGCATGATTAGTATCTCAGTGAATTACTGAGATGAAAGAACATGGTACCCAGTCATAGAAGAGAATGAACATTCTCAAATCATACTGACTTGGTAGGTTATTACCAGAAATAAATGTTGCCAACAAAGAAAGGGAAATCTTTTTGTCCACAAACTATTCAAGGGTTCTTGATTTTATTTTTACCTGTTCCTCAAAACTAAGCAGCTGTATGGATGTCATCTTGCTGACATTCACTCACAGATTAATCCTACTGATAAATTCTTATACCACTGAAGCTTCCTCTCAATGGGTAGCTTAAATAGCAAAGTTGTTATATTCCTAAAGCCAGTGCCTTGAGCTTAAAAAATGCTTGGCCAGGACATAGCACAAATTATAAATTCTACACTCTCATACAGAATTCCACTTTCACTTTTAATATACCCCAAATCTGAAACTCATTAATTGCTCAACTCTTCATAAAACATAAGCACAGAAGACAAACACATTCATTTTGGACAGCAAAACAGAAGCTGGGTTTTTTTTTTTTCAAAATACCATATTGTGTAATTTGTTTACCTTTCCTGCCTTCAAGGTCTTGTCTATTTTATGACATCTGTGGCCATTGTGCCCATAACAAGGTCTCATCTTAATTGATTGTTTTCATTTCTGTGTTAGTACTAAAACTATCTGGAATTTTCATCCCTCTCCATCTATTTGCTAAATATATGCTTTTAACATCTTCTGAGTCCCATGTTAAATAAATACCCGTTGGTCCCACTTGGTTCTATTTTGGAGGGGTAATTCTTCACTCAGCAGTATAACATGCAGTAAGATAAAACCAGCAACCAGTGGCATAGAAAAAAAAAAAGTGAAATTAATTATGAACATTCTAGGAAAAGGAAACAAGGTTATGAAACACTTGCCGATGCTGGTGTTTGCAATCTTAATGAATAAGCAATGCAATAATGCTGGGCAAGTGTGCGTGGGAGGTGTGCTCTGAAGAAACTGGCTGTTTTCCTCTCTCTGATCAGTTGTGCTGTGGTGAATAAAAAACGTTGTTGCTAAAGAAACCTGTAATAAATCCTGTCGGGAGTATTACATGTGCTGATAACATACATAAACTTTGTAAACATATTAAAGTGTCAGGTCTTAGCAGCTCTGGCACATGTGGATGCGTGTAAATGTTAGTCGAGAAATGCAATGGCAATCTTGTTCCACCAAGATTGTTGCTCCTACATTTCTGGTTCACATGAGATCCATCTTCTTTTCCTTCCCTTTAAAATAAAACTTCACTTCACAGGGGAGATAAGGAAAAAGGGCTCAAGACCTACCTTTTCTGTAACTTCCCACCAAAAGCTATCTATCACCAGAGAGCTGTGAGTTATCTGGAGAGAAGTAGGGTGGATGAGCTGATGCTTGATAAATGATTTATGCTATTCTGAACATCTCTGCTTTGTGTAGCAATGCCCTCCATCAAAGTACAGTTGGCAGCCTTGAGCAAAGCCTTTGTCGAGTTGCCTTCTGGTGGGTGGGAAGAATTGGTGCCTCCAAAGGGGACTGACAAAAACCAGCAGGCTGAACAAGAGATTCTTAGCCTTGTCACAGGGAAATGTGGTCAGAAATCTCAAATCCTGGTTGTCTAGAGGGTTTAGGTGTCCTGGCACTGCTACCCAGCCCTGCAAGCCAACACATTATTTAACAAAAGAAAGGACATCTCACTCTTTTCTTTTGAAACACACCAGGAAGGGAGCAGCAGCCTTTCTGCCCTTATGGATATCCAAAAATATTCAGCCAGGAACTGAAAAACTAAGTTAATTATTTTATCTATCATGACTCTAGCCTGTATTGATCTGCTCTAACAAAATTACTTTGTATCAGAAGGATTTGCATGTAATCTCAGGTCATTTAGTTGCACCCAGTTTAGTCAGTGCAGAAGAGGAAAGGGCCCATGTGCCCAGTTATGGGAGCAGAGATGTGTGTGATTGTATTCCAGTGACAGTAAGAAATCTCCTGCAGACTGCTTTGTTCCCTGTGGAAGAACTTTGTGCTGTTATTTTTATTATTTGTTATGATTTATTTTTTGCCTTTTTTATCTAGGGTTTCTTTAAGAGAAAATCCCAGTCTCTGCAGAAGGCACCTGAGCTCCGTGGCCTTCAGTGCCAGGTGGATGCTCAATGTCAGCAAGCTAAAGACACATATTAGACATGACAGAACATCTGACAAATGTCTGTATGTCAAGGATGAGGTGGCAATTGAGCAGGGCTTCGAAGATGAGTGACTCAGGTGTTTAAATCCTGCCCCAGTTGCACCCTAGGCACCTAAAGTCCTGTACTTGGATCCAGGCCTTGTTGTGTCTGCCCTCACACTTTAGAGGAAGACTTAGGAATCACACATCATTTCTACTCCAACACCCACCAACGAGCTCCTGTTTTACTTTACAGTGCCCCAAAATCTATTTCACCCTGCAGGAAATATCAAATATCTGAAATCCCTTGTAGGACCTTTCAAGGTTAAGCATGAAACGTGTCAGGACATAAAACTGACGCACAACTAGAAACTTGGAAGGATCAAGTTTATAGCAGCAGCGAACTACCAGAATTTAGTGTAAACCTATGGTTTGGGGTTTTGTTTTCATTAAAAGCATCACTCTATGCATTTCTTTATGTTCTTCTCTCTAATTACTCTGTTATGTGGAACCAAAGCATTGGTTCAAGGCCAGGGTGCTACTCAGAGCAGGCAAGAGCTTGATGCTGTCACAGTTCCCGTCTCTTGGTTCATCTCCCCATAGCTGAGTGCTTCCCTAGAAGCACTTCAGGGATAATAGTTTTGTGGCTCCTTTGCTTCAGTGGGTGCTGTTTTTTAGTCACATGAGTAAATAACACTACCATTTTTAAATGTCTATATCTCATAATCCAGGAATCAAAACACACAAAAATGTTTTGTAGTCAGCTGTTGTATAACCGTAGTATAGTTGTTACTTCTTTTTAAGTAGTGTTGCTTTTCACAATGCTCACTGCTAACAACAAAAATAGGGTTAAAGTAGTCATTAATATAATCCATTGGATTTTATTATCAAAAAGCATCTAATAATCTCCCATCGCCAGAAACTCAGTTATTCAATTATTTATAAAAAAGTTGTAGTTCTTTTTTTTTGGTTGGGTTTTGGTTTTGGTTTTTTTTTTTGAGACCCATAACATGTTTTGCATGAATAAATATTTTCTGAATATTTTAATCTGCGGCATTGTTTGTGGTAGTAGCAGAAAGACAGACTTTTATATAAAAACGTACATGGTTTCAGCTGCCTTTTGTCATCTGATAAGATTGCTTTGTTCTGAATTATTTTAGTAAAAAATTGGCAAAGTGATTTTGTGTTGTTCGGAGTCCAGAATTAGAAATGAGACAAAAATATTATTTTTTAAATTAGATTTTATAACTCCTTCACTAGCCTTTTGCAACTTTTCATTTAATTTCAAGAGCAAAAGGGACAATTTACTGCTGGGGAAAAAAAATTCTTAAGAACCTCCATAGTTACAATGGATGAGTTTTTCTAGTAGTCACGGTCTATAAATGATGGAATATGAAATAGTAGCTAGCTTATTAATGTTAGGATAAACAGCAGTGATCAAACCAGCACACTAGCTTTATTAACCAGAAAGCAAAATGAGCATGCTAAGCAAGACATAATGTCTGATTATTAAGTCCTAGCTCAGATTTTATTAGGCATAAATTCCATTATCTTCAGAGAAAAATTTGCAGCAAGAAGAAGCAGCAGACCAGGGATTTGCAAGGGCTTGGTACAATAATAAAAAATCTTAAAAGAATAAATTAATCTCAGAGTTAACTTTATTGACTTCAGCTGGCTCAGTAGGTGGAAGTAGTAAATAGCTGTTCTTCTCATATGCTTAAGGAAGAGGTCACCTCCCAAGCAAGCTACATATCACAGTTTTGAAAGGTATAGAGCATTGGATTCCTTTTATAGATATTGTGCATATTTGGATCATGCAATTTTGAAAGTACTCTAGCATAGGAATTATTCCAAACTCAAAACGATTCCTGAGGTCCTGCAGAAAAAGACCCCTCTCCAGCTCCAGTTAAGCCCATGGCACTTTCTCCACTGAAAGCAAAGGAGGCAGATTCAAGCTCTAAAAATATGTAATTAGTAAAAGCATTCTGACTGAAAAGAGAAAGATAAGTTTGTATATATTTGCTGATATACCATCCTACATCTCATCAATGTTTCTGAGAAGCTGTTGTAATATATACATAAACAGTTTAACTAATTTTGTATAGCATGAGAAATGTCTTCAGCAGCTGAAAGAAACAAGAATTTAAATTATCACCCTTTCAGATGTCAGGTATGACATAGGAACTGGTGCTCTGTAACATCCTTTAGCCTCTTGAGATAATACGTATTGTTCCACATACAGCTGGTATACTTCAAGTTCAAATCTACGTGCATATGGAGTTATTAAAAAAAAGAACCAAAATGCGAGCAGACTATCCCTAAAATCCTTCTAACACTTTCAGCCATGAGCAGTGATTTCCTAAAAGTTAATTATTTAAGATATCACTACAATAAAATACGCTCATGGTTTATGAAAATACAATAAAACAGGTCTCCATCTACTTTTCTTACTGATGACTGTGATAGGAATTTTACAGTCTATTTCGAAATAAACAGGATCTCATCCAAAAATGAGAACTATAGTTTCACTTCATAAAAAAAAAAAAACAAACAACAAAAAACCCCACTTGTCACCAGTGAAGTGTTTACCTTTACAATACTAATGTGAAAACATAGAAAAGTATCAGCAGCATACAAATATGAAAGAGAACTAGTCCTTAATAATTTAAACCTACCCAAGGACAGATTCAGTTTACTTTATGACTGCTCGCTTGGCTAATTTCTGCTTTAAATTATTGCGTTCAGATATTAAATGATTAAAAAAAAAAAAAAAAAAGTTGGTAACAACAGGTATATATAATATAGAATATGTAGCATTACCATCTGTGTCACACAAACCCTAAACATACATGTAGGTATCAATAATATATATGTATTGATGGTGAAATACTAAAATAATTGCTTCCAGTTATTTTAACTAATACTGTAATTCCTCTTTCCTTGTTTACATTTTACCTTCATGTAAATAACATCCTCCCCAATGGTAAAAAAAAAAAAAAATTATGTCATTTTACGAGTTTATATTTTATCAATGCTCTCCTGCTTTTGTTTTATTTTATATAGCTACGTCTTCAAACGGGCTGTTAAACATCTGCTTAATTTTGCATTCGTAAGTGGTTGAATGCAAATGAAGCCATAGGCAGAGCATTTACAGAGTGGAGCCCTCCACTCATGATCATGACCAGAAGCAGATGCTGGAAGACCTGCAGTTCCACATAAACAGAGAGGTTGACAGAGGGGTGACTGAAGGAGCCAGCGCTCGTCTGCGAACGCGTGGTATCGCAAACCTGCTGTTCCAGCAAAGGCTGTAACTGTCGCCAGCATCACGTACTGATGGGCTAGCAATAATGCCCATCATGGTAGCTCTAGACTCAAACTGCTGTTCCACGAAGTTATGCTGATAGTTTCACTTCTAGATGTAGGAGCTGTAGTACAAATGCAGAACTTACTATCTCTTTGCTTATTTTAGCGATTTCCAGATTTAGCCCATGGCTCACTGGTAGTCCACAGGGTCATGGCAAACGGTCTGCTGGTCATTCACAGAGTCATAGCAAATAATATTATTTATTTCCATCGGTTAAAAAGTCAATGAAAAAGGTGCACAACTGTCAGTACTAAGTTTTGAGGGTTGGTGGTGCCCTGAGGAGCCAAAATATTTTGGAACAATTGACTTAATCCTACTTTTTTCCTGAAGCAAACTGTAATTATTGGCAGCTACGTAGACCATCTTATTTATTGGTATGCTAGTCTATATTCTGCTGCATATTAATCCCTCTTGTAGGACTTGAACAAGCAGCTTCATATGTTAATCTTAATTGCTTTTATCAGACTAAAAAGAAATATCTTTGATGATTATATGTTTGCTTTAAAACATTTATCTTCTCTATAATGTCTAATGGACCCAATCGTCTGCTCTCCATAGTGGACTTCAGAGGAGTTTTGCCTCTGAACAGTCAACTAGGCATTTAATACTGATCACAAGACAGAAATTTAGGATACTCAAACTAGAAAATTCAGTAGGAGTTTGGGGAGCGAAAAGACTGCAGACCAGACTTTTCTCCTGGTAAGATTACTTTGGCAATAGGTAGAAAATAAGTAAAGCTTCAGGACCAGGTCTTCCTGATGGGGTCAATTAACAAAGAAACTTCAACCTATGCCAGCTGAAAGTCCGGCCCAACATATTCTGAATTAGTCAGTTCAGTCTTCATTATTCATTTATCTTAAAATGCCTAAGTCTGCAATATAATACATAGAGTGGGAGACACTGAGATATTAAATAAAATGAAGTAACATGAGCTCTCTGGCTGCTTGATGGCAAGTGGCTTGTACTGTATTTAAAAAATATGTAGGTTAAATGGAAATTTGAAAACAGTTCCCTATTTAGTCCCCTAAAATGGATTTAAGTCTAATGCTTAAAGGAAATTATCTGGGTAAAAGAAACAGAAATTCAGAGAAAGTCTTCCATGTAGTAGATTAATTAACAGGTGTCCTCTTTATTGACACATTAGAGTTTTGTTTTCAGTGTCCCCTATTCACATTTAAAGCCACAATGATAAGTGCAAGTGGTGACTGTAACCTCTTTCCCAGTAACTTTCGTAAGCTCTAAATTTTTCTTCACACCAAATAACCACTAGTTATACCAAATAATTTTTTACAGCCATTCTGATTTGAAAACCTTAGCCAATGGACAATGTACCCCCATGTCCAGGTGAGGTGTTATGATTTTTATTTGGCCTCACTGCCAAAATAACGATCCAGGTGTCCATTCTGACTCTTCCTAGCTGTGATTTTTCAGACGCTTTTTCTGCTGTGAATTTAACTAAAATATTGTGTTTTAACCATAAAACTTTGCGTTAGTACTCCACGTTGTACCGACCAGCTAATTATTTGCACTCAACGCTTCCACCTCTAGTTCCTGAAAATTACTCTGCTCAACAGAGTACCTAAGAAAGACGGAGATGGGACGGTGCTGGCGTGAGGAGCAAACACATAGCGCGCACTACGCTGGGAAACTGAGGCTGTCCTGCGCCCAGCACCGAGACCGCCCGGGGGCAGGAGGACGATCTCCCTTCCCCTGCCAAAAAAGCGGCCCCAGGAGAGGCGGAAGCAGCCGTGCCGTTCCGTGCCGTGCCGTTCCGTTCCGTTCCGTTCCGTGCCGAGCGGAGCGGAGCCGAACACCTGCCGCCGCGGGCTGCCCGCCACGACACAGGACAGCAGAGGTCGCCGCCGGCCCGGCTCTGGCCCTGTTCGACTCGCACCAGGTGCCGGAGAGAGGACGGGTGGAGGGGGAGCCCACTTCTCGACTCGGCGAGGGGTGACCTTCCCCCCCTACCCCTGCTGTGCCCCCGATCCCGGTCTGAACCCCTCCACCCGCGTCCGTGGCTGTGGACAGCCGCAGCTTGTGCGCCCGCGTCTGCCAGGGGTTAAAGGAGTGGGTGGGAAGTGAAGAAGGCTGCGGAGCTCTCCTTTGCCAAAGATAATAAATCGGATGCCCTGACATGTTTTACTTAGCCCTTAGTGCTCCCTTGCTGCGCGGCCTTGGGGATGGGAGGGCTGAAGCCCCGCTCTCACTGGTCCTCGGCTCCGCTTTAAGGGCACTTTAGGTGAATCAAACCTTGTGTGCAGGAGGGAAACTATACAAAGGAGGCTTTCAAGAGCTAGCCATGTCAAACAGGGGAAGGGATCGAGGGCTGAGAAAAAAAAAAAAAAAAAGTGACCTCCCCGTCCCCTCTCCGAGGACCTAACTCAGTTACTTCTTGCTGATTAAATGCAGGCTGCCGTGTTTTATGACATTTCCTCTGTATCTGCAGATATCAGGGAAAGAATCAGGCTTGAGCAGCCCCTCCACGGTAGGTGAACAGAAAATACCTCCCCGCCCCAGAAACAGCGACGGGTCCCATGCAGGCGAGATGGCCCCGCGGGATCGTCCCCGTGACCCCCGCTGCCGCATCCCGCAGCCGTCGGCAGCTCCTTACGGGTCTCCGCCGGGGCTCTGCCCGGTGGCCCTCTGCGGGAGGCGGGGAGTGACAGCGGAAACATGTCTCCAAAGCTGCCTGGTGCTACCAGCCCCTCCGGAGCCTCACGTCGGAGCCCTCCTGCCCGCCTGCCTGCCTCAGTGCCCCGCGACGTGGACAGCGACTTGCCGACGGGGCGGCTTGATTCTGACTCCCTTCTCCTCCTGCCCCGATGCCGGGGGTGCTCTCCTCGCCTCTGCCCTCCCACATCGTATCCTCCGGACGGCTGCGCCCAAGGAGCTGCTGCAAACACCCCTGGGAGCTGCCCCTCGCCCCCCGGTACTCCTAGCTCTCTCCTGCAGCCAGTCACCCCGGACGCAGGCGGAATTGGTCAAAAGATTGCTAAATGAGAAGGGACGAACTCCCTTCATCTCATGGGATTTAAAACAAACACGAACAAAAAACAAACCAACGACAAACAAAGCGTAAATAATCAGGGGCCGCAGCCCCGGGGCAGTGCCGATGGATAACCCAGGGGTTTCCCGGAAAGTGCCACCGAAGTGACTAGTGGCGAGTGGAGGCTGGAAGCCAGCAGGCTGGGCAGCACCGCGACAAACCAGCCCCCCATTCCGCCTTGCCGGGCGCCGGGTTTAACCTATAGCCATAATCTGTAGTACTAGTTTATTGGCTGGGGGGCTTCTCTCTCCATTTTCCCCCAGGTCGCTTAATGACGACCAGGATTGAGAAAGGCGCTTACGGCATCAAGGCAAAAAGTTACCTGTCGTGTCATCGCGCTTTCCATTTAGGAAGTGGAAAGAGCTAAGAAAGGATGTTCCACTTTACCAGACATTTAAATATAAAAGAGCAGATGCAAGTCTTCCCGGAGCCAGCTCTAATCATCCCAGTGAGGTGAGAGAGAAAAGCAGAAAGAGATCAAAAATCGCCGTCATCCCTCCAACTCAATGGAACTGCCTGCAGATCCGCTCGTCCGCGCCGCAGGCGCGGGACTCGCTTCCGAGCGCACTCGCCCAGGCACCGGGGGCACAAGAACCCCCGGGACAGGTGAAAGCCCAACGAAAGGAGGCAGAAGTTATCAAAGTATAAATCTCTTCACACTTACTTCTTCCCTGTCGCCGTACCCTGGAGGCGTTCTGGCTGCCAATGTATTCCATAAAGTTCAAAGTGATAAAAAACCAAGAAATCAGTCGCAATTGCATAGTAACCCTTTGAGAGTTCGGCTTCTCCTTTTCCTTCTTTTTTTCTTTCTTTTAAAAAAATAATAAACCGGAGTGGTAGGCGGCAAGGGATGAACACAGCAGCAGAAATACCTGCACTGAGATCCAAAGCTGGGCTTGGCCGCTTGATGGCTTTTTGTGTTTGGGCTTTTTTTTTTTTTTTTTTTTTTTTTTTTTTTTTTTTTTTTTTTTGCTTCCCCTCCGCTTTTCCTATTGCACTTTCCAACCGTCCGCCTCGCTACCTGCCGCAAACCTCAGAGGATAGTCAGCAGCAGAGAGGAGCCGAGCAGCCGCCGCTGGGGTCCATGCCGGGCCGGTGGCCGGCAGCATGTTGTGGGGGTGCCGGGGTGCGTGCGGCTGTGCGCGCCCGTGTGTGCGCCGGGCGGGAGAGGTGCCGACAGGACGGATGGATGGATGGCGGTGGGAGAGGAGTGTGCGAGGGCGGGAGCGGCGGGGGGGCAGGAGGAGGACCCAGCCTCGCCGCCGCCGCTCCGAAGCAGCCGCGCTCTGCGCCGCGGGCACCGCCAGCCGCCGGGCGCAGGTGGGCCGAGCCCCCCCGGCTCTCCTGCCCGCCGAACAGGAGCCCCCGGGCTTCATGCGGGAGCTGTTCTGCAGCGGGGCCCCACGGGAGAGGCCCCGGGGCGGGGCGGGGCGAGAGGAGGCGAGCCCTAGCGCCCCGACACGGCGGGGGGAGGCTCCCCACGCACGGCCGAGCCCCCTCGGGCCATCAGTGCCCGAGCATCCTCCAGTAGCGGGGCCGGGCGGGGGGCGCCGCTCTGCGCCAGCTCCGCGGCTGCGCTGTCCGCCGCGGCGAGGTGGGGCGGGATCGTGACCGGGGCCGGGACCGGGGTGGGCCATGCAGCCTCGCTGGCAGCGCTCTCCCGGAGGTCTCCGATGGCGACCTTCCCCCAGGGCCCCCGTGGAGCTAACGCTGCCTCCCACGCCCCGAACTCTCCGTGGGGAGAAGCCGCCCCACACACACACTTGCCGGGAGGATCGGGGCAGCGTGATTTATCTCTTCCCCGCGGAGGGGCACACAGCACTACAGCCCCCTCTCGCCTGAATCTGCCCCTCACATCCCAGATCTCAATAGGGATGAGGAGATGAGAGGAGGGTAAGGGGTCTCAAGCTTCTCACTCTCCTCGGGGTTTTCTCCGTTGTTGCCTTTCCACCCGGACAGGGATTTTTCCGGGGTGTTCCTCTGACGGGGCAGAGTAAAACCGCGTCTCTAGTCGGGGCCGGGGGCTATTCCCGAGGATGACCGGCAGCAGGGGAGGAGCGGGGCTGGGCCGCGGACCGCGCCGAGCCGAGACGCAGCGCCCGGGGGTGCCCGGAGACATCTCCCCGCTGCTGCCGGGACCCTCATCAGAGCCCCGGCAAGCAAAGGCGCAGCTCAGCAGCACCTAGGCGAGGCACGGCAGCCTGTTTGACAGAAGGGTATCGCGTTTCCTTTCTCCGGCAAGAGTTTCTTTTTTTGGGGGAAAGAGGAGGGCAAGGAAGGGGGAGGTGAGGCTGATTCAGGGAGAAAACGGCGACTTCACTGAACCCTTTCTTGCTTCTCTTCTTATCTCAGTGGCTATCGCTGGGATGAGTGATAAAAACGACGCTGATCACATCAGGAACATCAGTGGTGTGAGGAGCAGCCACTCTATTTGTAACTGTTTTCCTCAGTCTTCCACCACCCCCCTGCTGCCCCTCTCAGAGCTGTTAAATATCTGTGCCATAAATGTGGGGGATTTAAAGGTCTGTGGGAGGCTCCCTTTGAAAAAGACTCTGGGGAAAGTCTTTCTAATCCAGGATACTTGAGCCGGATGGGGTGGGATTGCCAGAGAGGCATAAAATAAAAGTCATTCGGCAGACAAGCCGAGGGGCTACGCTGACATGAAGAAAGTGCATTCACCTCAGTGTTTTGTTGAAGATTGAGACTTCCCATGGGCTAGTGTGCTTGTGTAAATTTCTGAGCAAGCCAGGCGAGTGGCATAAATAAATAAGGCTTCAGAGAAAGGATGGTACACACGTGTGAGCCAACCTGCAGCCAGCCAGCTCACTCGAGCAGCATTAGCACCAGTGGGCAGAGAAAGCATGTCAAAAAATAAACGGTCTGCGAGAAACATAAGGAAAACATTAAACAAACGGAGAGTGCTCTCCCTCTCCTTGCCCTGACAAAACATGGCTGAGAAACTCTGCTTGCTGCCTCTCCAGCCTTTTGCTTTCCATGTGTTTCTGCTACAGCAGTGACCCATGGGGCTGATGTGTTGGTAGACAGTCCCAGGATCCACGAAGGTTGCCCATGAACGTCAGCAAAACCGACTTGCAGAGTATGTGCCGACCGAGGGCCAAGCAGAAGAGCAGGGTATGCATGAGTGACCAGTGGCAGGGGGGAGAGGTCACTTTTTTTGCTGTGGAAAAGAGGCAGAAGCATAGACCAGGGAGAAAACAAAAGCTGTGCCTTGCCTCAAGTTTGGATCTGCAAAGAGCAGGGTGAGAGGACACCAAAGAGCAAGGTTACCACTGAAATCAGCTCCAGTAGAGGGGAACACGAACACCCAACAACAGCAACAAACCTAACCCATAAACAGTTACTGCTGTTCTGCGATAAAAGGAGAAGATTTATATTGCTGAAATGTGTGGAAGGACCTTGTTCCAGAGCAAAACTCTGGCGTACAATTCTCTGTTTATGTCGCTCATCCCGAAGAGATATCGGTGGCAAAGTTCAGCCTGACATCAGCCCCGGGGAGGCAGAGCCAGCGGCTGGGCTGGGCTGCACAGCTGCAGACGGGCCTGCAGCCGGTGGACTGCCGGCATCGGCATCATCATCGGCATCGTGGCGGGAGGAGGGGGATCAGGCTTCCAAAAAAAAAAAAAAAAAAGACTTCCCTTGCCGGGCCTGGGGATGTGAGGAGCCAGCAACAGCAGCAGCACCAAACACGGTGGAGGGAGCTGGATATAGTATTTCCTTGCAACTGCAATGGATGAATCAGAAACAGCTTCTGGGGTGGTTTTGTGTGCCTCTGTGTTTTGGGGTTTATTAAAGAGAGCAGGGAGAGGGAGAATGGCTGATGGTCTGTGTTGACAGCAAGTCAGAAATGTCTGAGCCCTCTGTTTTACTGAACTGCACTACAGCCAGCAGCAGGAGACTTGTGTTGGTTTTGTTTTTTTTTTTTCAAATAATCCTTTAGTGAAAGAGTAATAGTGTGTGGTGGTTTCACTATTGCAATTCCTGCCTAGTGGTTTCCTTGTGCAACATTCCATAATGAAACAATGTTAATTTCAGTTTTCTGAAGAGCTAATAAATTGTGAGGAAAAGAAGGTGGCCTCAAGATGCTCAGATTATATAAAAAACAAGATAATATTCAATTAATAGCTGATACTGTGCTTGCTTAAAATGGCACTCTAGTCATAAAAACTAGCCATGTGAACAGGACAGCCGAATACTAACCCTTTGTCATTCTTCTCTAGACTGGAAATAGTTTGTGTAAGTGAACAAAAGGGTCACTAATTTGCCTTTTCAACTTGGGAAACACAGTAAAGAAATAAAGGCCTTGGATTACTTCTGATACATAACTTTAAAATGAAGCATACTGTGTCCAATACAATATTCTTATTTTTCAGGTGCTGCTCAGGGTAGTAGATGGCATAGGTCAGACTTCACCACCAAGGAGGTAGCAGCACCCCACAGACCAGGGTCAGTAACGTCCACTGAAGGCAGAAGGGTTAGAGGACTGGAGCAGGCATCCTGAGCAAAGGTTGCACAATCAGACAACATCTACTATTTTTTAAATACCAACAATATTCTTGGCACTGCACAGGACCCCAAATCATTACAGTCTTTGCCCTAGATTTTTCTTTTCCTGTACAAACTAAGAGTCAAGCACAGAGTGGGTGAGGCATGCAGAGAGCAACAAATATATTAGAAACTACCCAAAACACATATATATGTGAGTATGTGAGTCTGTACTACTATTATTTTCTGTATTTCCTAATCTGACAGTTGTTACATTTCTCTGCTTTTCTATCATAACCCCTTTGTTCTTTAGCTATATTCAGTTTAGGAGGTTAGTCTTCTGTAACATCATGAGTATCCTCAAAAGTTGTTAACATCACATGCAGAAGATTATAATTGCATAGTTAAAAAAACAAAACAAAACAAAAGCAGTGATGAGAAATGCTTTACTCACAATAAGTTGAACCTATGAAAATATCTGTACTTTTAAAAAAAAAATAAGCTGTTTCCTAAAGACCCAGAACCAAAATATTTAATAATGTCTTTATGCTTCAGATATTTAAAAGATCTAATAACGGAACATTAACAAAATGTGCAGTAGAGAACAATCCTACACTGGCACAAATAGACTAGATGACCTAATTGATTTTTCCCATCTCTGACTTGTGCAATTCTGTCATTGTAATAAAATCCCAATGTAATCAAAGTCTGCAGGATCAGGCCCTAAATTAGCATGTTGGTCTGGATTATCCCTCAGCCTGGGCCAGGTCCAAAGCCTGCTGCTGTCAGTATGACCCTTCATCAGTCCAAGAGAGGTTTGGATCTGTTATTCTGGATCACACTGGAAGAAAGATGAATTATTGCTATGTTGTACACAGGAAAAAAAAAAAAAAAAAGAAAAAAAAACCCCAAACAACTATTTGTGGGAAAAACATGTGTACAAATTCTGCAACACAAACCTTCCAGATGCAGTTCAATTAAGAAAGTCCAACAGGAAGGCTTCAAAATGAGAGCTTTTTGGCAGAGAGGATGTTTTAGCAGTTAATACAAGGATGATCAAACCATGCAAAGTCATTGTTTCCTTGTATTCTTATATCAGCTGGTCATCTCTTTGACTTGTGATCAGATTGTAAAACCTTTGGCATGCACACCAACTTTTTGTTCTGTGTTTGCAGAATCTGTGCCTAGAGTAACTGTATCTATGAGAAAAAAAACCCCCAGCATTGCCATGGTAGTATCTGTGTCTTTTGGATGTAAATAGTCAAGCTAGAACAGAAGTTATTAACATAAATGCTTTTGTAATGTGTGCTAAATTGAAAAAAAAAAAAAAAGAATGTTTTTGGTTTAGATTGTTAGCCACCCAGAAGGCAGTGCCAGAATAACTGCATTCATTTAAATGTATCAGTATACTTCTGTGGTGACAACACATAAGGTGGAACTATAACTAGGTAAGGCTGGAGGATGTGTGGAACCACCAAAAAAGGTTTCACAGGACTCTGGACATATCCATTTGTCTAAGCATTGAATTGCCTGTGATTTGAGTATTTGAGAGGGCAACTCACAACACCTAAGTTAGGAGCTGTTTTCTCACTTTGGCAGTGTTTCTTGTAAGTTTCTTTGGTGGTAATGTCAGCCTAAGAAGATCCCACACTCACCCAAGCAGCTTGCTCATTACCACTTCCTGGGCTGTGCTGGTCCAAGCTTTAGCAGTCACACACAGGATTAGGGAAGTATGTGCCTGAAACAAATGAAATCCTAAAAAATATATTAAAAAAATTATTTGCATCAGATTCAGTTCCCTGATCTGGTTCATCCTGACGAAACAAGAACAAAAAACCTGACATATAGAACAGTAAGGGCAGGGAGTATCTCAAAGGGGTCAGTGAAGCAAACTTACTACTGTAGGTAAAATTACAGATGCAGGGTCCTATGGAAAGGCAGGGAGTAGAGAAGAAGCTCTTTCTTAATGTGTGTCTTCACACACCAGCATGGGTGATGGGCATGTTTTCTAGTATGCATATAGAGGAAAAAGGAGGCGTGAAGCATGATGATGGTGTCCAGTACAGATGAAGTTCACGTCCTTCCAGCTGCCCTCAACAACCCCATCCTGTTGTCAGGAAATCCTGAAGCAGTTCAGTGAAACTCTCTCTCTCACTGCCCCTCCTAAACAAGCATAAAATGGTAGTCCAGAGGAAGGATGTTCTTCTGCTTTTGACTGTTGCACCAGAGATATGGTACTCTTGTGAAAAACCTTTAAGCACAAGCTGATATCAGTCTATATGCCTGGAAAGCTTGACACACATATATGTGTTGCACTGACATAATCAAAACTGATCTAAGACCTTGCACTGGTCTGAAGAGATGCACTTTTCTGATCTTAGTTAGACCCTTAGCATTTTTGTGTACCTTCCAGTGTATTTCTCACCAGTGTTGGCAACTGGAAAGAACCACACTGCATTTTCATTCCAGACTTTGTTCTTTTTCATATGAGGCTGATGTCTGGTAGTGGAATTACAATGATTTAGAGCTTCTGCTAAACTAATATCAACATCTACAACATGGAGTAAGTTACAAGATGGGCATCAGTCAGCTACAACTTGAAAGCTAAGATTTAATGAAATATGGAGGCATCTTCAGCTTAGGAGTAACAAATCTTACCTTGTAGGCATATGACTTTGCAAGTGACTTCCAAAACTCAACAGTGAGATGCCTAAACTCCCTGAATACACAATGGGATTCCTCCAAACATCTGCCAGAACCAACATTCATCCTGAATGGAGATCCAGCAGGAGCTGGCAATAGGGAAACTCCCATCTCAGATGGTGTTTTCTGCTCAGGTGAATATCCATTCATGCCTGATCCAGCCATCCTCCTCCATCAGAGGGGAAATTCAAATATTTTATTTTGACAGAGTTAGGGTTTTTGTTTGTTTGTTTGTTTTGGTATTTTTGTCATTGTTTTGGTGTTTTTGTTTGTTTAGTTTTTGTTTGTTTGCTTGTTTGTTTTTTATAGAGTCCCTTTTATCATAACAGCCAAATGGCAATAAAACCTGTTCAATTGCACCCTGCACCCTGGCCTTTCAGAAAGAGGGATCACTCCACAGGCTGCTTGCTGTGTCTGTAACACCACCTAGCAAAGGACACCAAAATATTTGTGTTGGATAATAAGAAGGAACAGATTTTAAGGTATATTAAGAGAAGTCTTAATTTCTGTCTTTTTATTTGTTTTGTTTTGGGGTTTTTTTTATTATTTATTTATTTATTTATTTATTAAGATTGGTTGTATATTTCATATTTGACATAAATGTATTAGCAGAAACTGGCATCTCCTGGCTGTATAAATTCTAACCACTAAGCACTATCATTAAAATTTTTTTTTTCCGTTTTTTTTTTTGTCTTTTGGTTGGTTGTTTGGATGTTGGCTTTTTTTTTTTTTTTTGGTTTTTTTTTGTCTGTTTCATGAAGAAGCCATGACACAATGCTTGCTGAGAGGGATCTGGTCCAATTGATTACTGAGTCTAGCTCCTCAGTTAATTTAGCTCTTCTGTGCTCAGCTTTGGCCCACAGGCTGCTCATCCATGTTCTGCCTGGGCTGGCCTGGGTCTCTGTAGGGGCTGAACTCCGAGGAGCACTCACCACAAACAAGAAAGAATATTGTGAATTTAATTAGGTACTTCCAGGCTAAGTTGCTGCTGAAGACGATTCTTAGACCACAGCTTTCTACACAGCCATGATATTCCCTGTTTGTATTAAACTTCTCATGTCAAGCTGCTTTAATGTGCTTGGAGAGTCACGTACAGTAATAACGTTCAGGACATTGCAAGGAAAAAATTCACATTTACTTACATTATACTGTCCTACCAACCTGCCATCTAAAAGTGAAATAAAATCTCCAACTGCTTAATCTGTTAGTTGCTTATTTTTCGTAGTTAACTGAGAGGGTTTTAGCATCCACAGACTCATAGAAAGGCATCTAGAATATAATTTTGTAGCAGGACTTAATGAGCATTGTTAAGAAATTGTATCATCCTGGATAAAACATTTATTTATAACATGTGCAGTTCAGAGTGTTTTTCATCTGCAACAGTAGCTTCTACAATTGTTACTGGCAGGCTCTTTAACGGAAACCAGGCTATTTAACCATGGGGTATGGATATAAAGAGCACATGTATTATGTATTTCAGGAACTAGAAAGCTAATTTTGTAATATGGAGTCAAGCAGGGCATATGGTAGATAACAGTCCCCTTTCACATTCTAACACAGGATTGAGATTTCTTAACAAAGGCAATAGAGTTGCAAAACAGCATGACTTTGTTGCAGTTGGTAATTAATGAGGTGCTAAAAGTGCCTAAACAGAGGATCCCAGACAGAGAATGCATGACTCAAGAGGATAAGAAGCCTCCATCATTTCAAACAACAGTGTCATTTAAATAAACAAGCGGCAAGTCCCTGGGTTTGTGGGGCGGGAGGGGTGCTCCAGCATCCAGCAGCAGGCACGTCAGGCAGCGCTTCGCTGCCGCTGGGAAACCAGTTGTGCTTCTCCCAAAGCAGCCAGGGCCTTAAGGTGGGAAACATTTGGTTAATCCATTACTTGGGTGGGGGCGGGGAAGGGAATCACACAATCATCCTTGCTACCGCTTTTCTGGTGGCATGTTAGTCCATTCGATTTATAATCAAATAGCAGTGATTGCCCAGAAGGCTGTTGTCAGCTACATGCTACGCAGAATAGAGTCTACCTGGCAGGACTTTTTTTTTTTTTCCTTTTTTTTCCTTTTTTTTTTTTTTTTTAGTCCCTCATTCTGTGTTCTCGTAGATATAATTAATTTGGCTTATGCTTTTTTTTTATTATTATTATTCCTTTTTTTCATTTGAACAAGAATAGGAGAATTTGTGTCATTGTGCACAGCACTCCATTAAAAATATATTATTTTTTAAACAAAACCAATTCTAGTATTATATGAAGTATAATATATAAGTTCAAGTATTATATGAAAATAGCAAAGGTTTATAAAGTGTCCTGTAATGTTTGCTTTCTCTCCAACCAAACATTTATAAATACATTGAGAGAAACGTGGCAAAGCACCAAAGTCATCCACTGAAATATTTCATAAGAAATTATAATGTGAAAGGGGAATAAAGGAGCACTTTTGGAAGTGCTGTTTGTTAGTGAATTATTTTTTTTTTGTGTAGGGGTATATGCTGCAATATGTCAAGTTGACCCTTTGGAGTCTATGTCATAGTGATCCAATTTATTTATTTATTTTTTTTCCTGGAGGGACTGCAGCACAGTGCATGTGTTATAGACAAATTGAATTTATCTATAAATTTCTGCAGCTAAAAAGATGCAACTTTGTTTGGTTTGGTTTTGTGGGGGTTTTGTTTTTCTTTTTTTTTCTTTTCCTTTTTTTTTTTTTTTTCCTGGTGGCTTTAGTAAATCAGTAACTGAGAATCCACCTCATGCTGGGTAGTTAGTTGATCTAGTTAGTAAGAAATCCAGTGTCTCCATTTTCAGATCGAGGCAGCTACAGTTTATTTACACCTTCCCCTGCCCAGCCCCCTCTTCTTTCCATCTTACTTCCTGGGAAAAAAAAGAAAAAAAAAAAAAGAAAAATTCTGCATATCCTTTATTCCCTCTTTGTTATACATATGAATCTTATGGAATGTATTTGATGTTTCATTTGTTTTTCCTTAGAAACATAGACATTTGGAAGGTGCTGTGTTTTGTTTCAATTTGTCTCGTTCCTGAAGATTCAGTTGCTTTTCTGTGCTGTCTTTTCTTCAGTATGTCACTACTACTTGTGATCTCATGTGGCTCCCCCAAAGTGGGCAGTAGTGGGAGCATTTGTGGGTACTGAGCATGGCTGAATGTTGGTGATTCTTGTGTTGTGTACACAGGGACTGAGGGTTGAACTGAAAGAGTTGTGAAGACCTCGATAACTACGCTGACACAGCTCATTTAAAAATAGGTAATGATCCTCCTTTCAGAAAAAAAAAAAATAGACATTTGGGATCTGCAGATGTCTGTGCACTGTGTTGAGTTTGTTGGAATCCTCAAGGGTCGATGTGAATGAAGGTCCTGTACTAAAACAGGTCCCAAGAGACATAGATCCACTCTTTTCTGACTTGTCTATGGATGAAATGAGAGCTCTCCTACTGTCTTTAGGTGGTGCAGACAGGCAGAATTTGGTCCCTGTTCTGGAAGCTGTAAGCATGCACTATTATGCTCTTTCACCTCTTATTAAAAAAGATCTTCCTTTGTTTTCTGGTCTCCATGAGGCACTGAGGCACTCTGATCTGAGCCCCGCGGAAGCCTGGCTGTGACTAGAACTAGGCAAAGAGCTCTGCTGAACAGAAGTATATTTTGGTGGGACTGCTGTGAGAGAGTTTCTGTAACAAGAAAAGGAATCTCCTGCATCAAGCTTTTCCTTAAAAATACTCTAGAGGGAGTCAAATCTAAAAGTTTATTTATCTTTAAAGTATTTCAACTGCAGTTCCTTCTTTTAAAAACTTCTGTTTGTTTCCTGTTTTGTGTTTTTTTGGTTTTTTTGTTTGTTTGTTTTTAATTATTATTTTTTATTTTAGTCCTGTCTATTAATACAGCGTTTTTGGTTGAATGTGTTTCTACGTTTTCAGATCAGATAAGTGCTAATAGTACTTAAGAAGCATTACTTGGAGTGATGTGCTACTCCAGCAATAAATAGCCTTTGAAACCAGCAAAAACTAGTTTTAGCTTCGAAGGAAATAGAGCCTTAGGAAACAAAAACAGAAAAGAAATCGAGAGTTTCACATCCCAAAGAAATTAAGGTATTTCTTGTATTTAAGATAATTTTCTACAGTTCCTAGTATCACTTTGGTACCTGGTGAGACACTAAGTCTGTTACATGATAACTTCACTTTAATGTAACTGAATCAGATACTACATCCCTTCAATTGCACACTAGTATCTGAGATGAAAGCAGTGGACATATTCTGTTTTAAAAAGTAAGTCTATTTTTAACATTTATTTCTGATTTGAATATGCAACTATCTGTGCTTTTCAGTGGTCATGGGATTACGTTTTCAGAATTAAACCTATATAAGGTGGGAGGGGAGGGAGGGCTGTGCCACTTCAAAAATTATTCTAAGTCACAGATTCTCCTGGAGCAGAGCTACCTCTCTTTAACCTCACTTTGTGTATGCATCCAGTATAGCAGCAGACTGGAAATTTTCTGCTTTTATTTAGCTTGTACTGTTACAGCTGCTAAATGTCTCCTGGCTTTCTGACAATAGCAGAAAACAAGCATTTGTCAGAAAACTATAAATTCTATTTCTTCCCTTAGAGGAGTGAGCAATGCCCCTCAGGTTCCTTTCTAGAGATTCCTCCAGAATCATTGAAAGAATTGCACTCATTGCCTCACAGAAAAGACTGTCTAGTATCTGGAAACCCAGAAACTACACAAATTCCCTGAAATCTAAACACCCAGAAGAGATAATGAGTGGGAGGCCAGACCTAGCAGTTGAATTTCAACCTGGTTTTACTCACCAGTGAACACAATCTGTTGTGACTCTGCAGAGCCCTGCTTATGATGAACCTTGTGATCTGTATTTTTTTTCATGGGGGAAATGGGAAGGTTGTGGGGGGAATAGTTATGGGGTTAGAACTGATCCTATCTGCATATGAACTTATCACCTAGAGTGCTTTTGTGGTCAGTGAACGAAGCTATTTCAGAGCTGTTTTATTTATCTTGTGCCAGGTATCTAAAAGAGCTGAGTTGAATTGTGTCCTAAAATATGTCAATGCCTTAATTTAGATGAAATAACATCCCTTCAGCACTGTTGTGTATAGACAAAGGAACACATAGGGGGATGGCCAGGCAACTGGTAGTGTATGAGAAATTAAATCATAGCTCACTGATATTCCTTATTTCCAAAATTATTCTTGCTGTCTTGGTTTCACACAGGACTCAAGCATTTTGAAGAAACCTCTGGAAAGCAATGCTCCCTCCCCTCTTATGCCTGCACCTCCAAGGGTGATGAGAGTGCTTGTCTGTTCTGTGGGAAAACTTCTCATGTCTCTTTTTACCATTACATTTGCTACGGACCTTGCAGCAAGAAACTGTATAGGGTATTCTACCTGAATGTTCACCATTTGGGCACAGGCTTTTCCAGCCCACCAGCTTCAGCTTTCTGTCAACATTCTGCCCAGCTTTTGAGCTCCAGAGTAGAATGTTGGTCACGTTGCTCTCACTGTCTGTATGTCTGGCACTAGGTGTGAGTGAGCACAGCAGCTAAACATCCCTGTCACTGCAGACTGCAGGATCTTCCTTTGTGATAGTCTCCCTGCTGGAAAAGTCCTAACTAGCTGGGGGAAAAGGAAGTAATTGATCAGAAATCACAGCAGGGGAGGACCAGCTTGGTATTTCTGTTTGGAGACAGGAGGGACAGAAGTTTGATTTCCAGCTCTCCATATCCTCATAACCTACCTAACTCAATCAAACCAAACCCATCCCAGTGCAATCCAATGGCTCCTGTCCGGTCATGATTGGAAATTCTCAAAATGTTAGTGATAATACCAATAAAACAGCCATGATTTCCCTAAAAACTTTAGGTTCAGCACATCCCCTTTACTCACAAAACTTCTAGATTGAAAAATCTAGTTAAATTCCTCAGCAATACTCTTTTCTTTAGCTCTTTCAAACCAGAACATTGAGCCTCCCTAAGGAATAACATGGGCTATAGGACCAGTGGATGAACTATGGTTGTGTTTTTCAAAGAAATCAGCTGGATGAAGAGGAAGTCAGGGTTAATATGAAACATTGCCCTACACCTCACATTGTCTCAAAGAACATATTTTTCCCTCTCCTCCTCCCTCCTCCCCCCCCCGCCAATCTCCATCCCCCTTTATTTTTCTTTTCATTATTAAATGAGATGGATCAGGTTTTCCAAAGTTCATGAAGAGGAAGTGCATCTCCTGGTGTCATTGTTTATGTACAGAGATTGATGGCCCTCTGACACTTTTAAAAAACCAGCATCACTACAATGAAAAGGACATTTTCATTAAATTAGATGGTTGGCTGCTGCCTTTGCCTTATCTGTGGTTTTATAAGTCAATAGAATTTTTCACACTTTTAATCTTCAAAACACTTTATAAGAATTTACACATAAATCTTCATAGTAACCCTGAGAAAAATCATTATTGTTATTGTGTTGATGAAGAGCCTGGAGGCAAAGAGGACCTGACCAACATCAGATTTTACTTACAAGTTATCCACCAGCAGAACTTCTGTTAAGGTACTGATGATGGTAGATCTGCTGTGGACAAGCCAGCAGCAGTATAGATTACATACACTGAAGTCTGCCCTGGGCCACAATCAGGTGATATGGATGCTGATTTAACAGTGATCAGTCAGAACAGTGCTGCAATTATTCCTACCTTTTGGTGGAACTGCAGGAGTGAAAATGTTCTTTGGGCCAAAATCAGTACAGAGCAAAATAGACTTACCCACAACCAAGCCCATTAGCTATTGCAATATAATTCTTGTGTAAATACTCCCATTAAGTTCATCTGGAATTATGAACTTTTAACTCAGGATACTCTGTAAGTCATGGCTAATTTGTGGAGAGGTGAAAATAGTAATGCCAGTAATTCAGTTTAAATGTCTTTTCCTGTTTGGGTTGGGGTTGGGTTTTTTTTTTGTTGGTTTATTGTGTTGGGTTTTTTTCTTCTTTTTCTCCCAAAGCAATTGTTGATCTTGAAAGCAGATGCCTCCAAGCCTGTCTTTTCCCTCTTGAAGGAGTGTGTTGCAAATACTCTCAGATGGCAGTGGGCCTTGCCTCCCACAGGGCCTTGGAGAGGTAAAAAGATAGAGGCCATGTGGAAAAAAATTGGGACATTGGGCCATTCTCAAAGGACAGTGAGTACCATGAGCACCATGAGATGCTAGGTAATTATAATAATTCAGTGCTGTCATCAGAAGTACCATGGCCCACATTTGTACTCTCAGGTGATCCAACCTTCAGAGTCTTCAGAGTTTTCTGCCTCAGGACGAGTGCCCACGTTTATATAAACTCATTTAGGGGTAGCTAATTAACTTTAAATTTATAATCAGTATTCATCAGTCCCCAACATTTTGACTTCACCTAGCTTAGTATAAAGAGGTGGATTCAAACCCATCCAAGTCCATATATAAATATTTTTATTTCTTAAGACAAGCTCATTTTATTTCACTTAACAGCTCTTCTTGACAATTAAAAAGACATTTAAAAAGAGACAGAACTACCTCACCATTTGGGATTTATGTCAGTTATTAGTTATCAAGCAGCAAGTGGTGACTCAGGATGCTGGGGGATGCAATGACTTAGGAACAAGCTTGTGTGAAAAAAGATGCTCAGCTGAAGCATGGTCCAGTGCAAAAGCTCTCATCTCTTGCTAGCTGTCCATGTACTCATGGGATATGTGTGTAAAGAAGCAGACCCAGTTTTGGATGGCTGTCAGACAGACATCAGCCTCCTCAGCCCCTACTCCAGACAACACAGGGTTAACTGGATCTGTTGGAATGACTGAGCCTAAATCTTTTTTTCTCCTGAGGAAAAAAACCAAACCAAAACACTACAGAAAAGGTTTTGGTAGAGATTAGTCTGACTATGAAAAGAAATGTGCATCTGAAGACTAAGAATAGAAGTGCCACCCTAAAATGAAACCCCCAGAAAACACTGAGAAAGACTGAGAAGAAATATAACCACTTAAAGATGCTCCAGACTGTCTAGGTGTCAGCCTGCTGGGGCAAGCACTGTGTTAATGCAGTAACCTCTCACCCCTGGAAACTAGTTTAAATCTTGCCTTAGGGTAATAAAGGAAAATTGCATCTGATGGTGTCAAATTAGTCCCTAGTGGACTTTTCTCCACATCACAAATTCACCACAAATTTCACACAATTTGTCATGATTGGCAGAATCTGCTGGGGAGAAGTTTAGGACAGGGATAGCTCAGAGTTTGTAGTCAGTAGCTGTTTGCAAACACCTTTAGCACTATCAGGCCTTCCCTGTCAGAACAAAGCCCTAGATTCATCCCCACTCTACAAAGCAAGGGAAACAAAAGAGGAACTGCCATCTCATGACAGAATTAAACAATTATTCACTTCTAGAGCTGAGAAGGTTTGTCAGAGACAGATCCCACCTATCCCAGTTTGACATCAATGCCTCATTCAATGAAGTTATTTGGGGTTTACATCAGTCTAAAGAAGACAAAAAATATAATCCCATGCTAGAATTTAAAATAATCAAATACTCTACAAGGCTGTGGGCTTGGCATAAATAAAAGTGTGTATTCTGGTGAAATTGAACCACTTCACATGGACCACAGTGCATGAAATACCAGGTTGGAGATTCCCCTTGCCCAAGTCTGCAGGTGTATGTCTGTCTCAAACACAGGCACATACCCGAGTCTCACACTTGTTCTGTACACACTGAATTTGAGCATTTGACTTTAAAAGCATATCCTGTGCATTAGAATTTTGAACAAATGATTTATAGAGAAGTAATAGGAACCCTTTTAGAGGGTTCCAAAAAAAGAATTACAAGGACAGGGGAACAAACAGTGAAAAAAAAAAAAAAAAAAAAAAGGTGGCAGGAAAGTGGAGTCTGGATTAATTCTCAGAGCTCATGGGATGTCATATCCCTCTCCTCTTGGTTCTGGTACCAGAGGAAAACCACCTCTGACAGAGCTGGAAGCCTGCTAAGAAATGGACTGGAGAATTTAGCCAGAAGTAACTTCATTCAACAATGTAATTTGAGAAATCAAGTCCTATATGCTGTGAGAAAGAGACAGTATCCTGGACCATGTGACTGTTGGAGTAATACCATAGTCTAGTGTATTGCAAATCCCTATCTAGCTGTCTAATATGATCAAGTGTTAACATTTAAAGAAAATAAATCTATTTTCTAGTGGAAGTGATTAGGTGGCTCAAGCTTTGAATAAAGTGAGCTTCCGTAGCTCAAGTGCTTTGGTATTGGGAAGGTAAGAAAGGGAGAGAACTCAAAACTGGAATATATTTTAAATGCTATTAAAAATAAGCTTATTTCAAAAGTATTTCAGTTGCTGGTTTTTGTTGTTTTTGTTTTGTTTTCTAAGATGAGTGAATAAATGAATGAATAAATAAATAATTTCAACAGAGTGCACTAGCTCATAAAGCTTCCTACACCTTTTGCCACTACTTAGGAATAAAGATGACCTGAAATTCAACTTCAACTCAGTTTCAACCTCCAGCTAAGCAAAAGAGCAAATGATTCCCAGCACATGCACAGATGCATACAGTGTCCACCCCCTGTCACACATTACCAACCCCAACCCATTCAAATAATACCATCATCAGAAACTACTGATAGAGGGAAAGGTCATGGAACATCATGTTCAATGGGTAGCTGAGGAGAAGCAGGGATGGTGTCATGGGCAACATCTGACAGCAGAGGAAGGATACAGAGCTACACTTACATTAGTCATGGTTTCTGTACAAATCCATGTAGGTTGGTTTTTTTTTTCCTTAAAAAAAATTAAAAATACATCCCTTAACTATTTTAATCTAAACCAGCACACTGTTAGCTAGTAAAAACAGTGAGGTCTCATCTTTTTCTGGCTACTTGCTAACAGCATAAATTAGACTTAGAAAATTCTTTCTGCTGTGGATGTCTGAGGCATAAATAACACCATATGTTCAGCAGCAGTTTAAATAAAATATCATTTTTACCTTGACAATGACACTTTAATTTAGGAGCTATGGCTGTAATCAAATTGTAAACACTGAACCATTCTGCTTAATCTTTGTAAAATGCTGTATTACTTTTGTCCTTAAACTATATTAAATACTACATTGTATTTGCAATGGGAAATGCCCATTCTCTTGTAGTTCTCTGCTGCCAATATGTACCAACCAGAAAATCTAAATGTCATCAGGAATGACCCATAGAGTAAAAAAAAATTGTTCCTAGGAACATATGGACCCCACTGGCCTCAGGAAATATTTGAAGAGTGCATACACATTTTGTCAAGATATTTGAAATCCCGGGGGGAAAGGAAGGAATGTAAACATGACAGAGTAATTAAAAATGGCAGGTATTTGCACTTCTCTTGTTCAACACTGAAAATTGGATACCTAATATTAATATAAGTCATTATTTTAATTTTTAAGTCCTATTAAAGAGTCTAACACCTGCCATCTCCCAGATTTTTGAAAGTGGTTTAGTTTTTCCTTCCCCTCTGCAGTGGTGATTATATTGCTCTGGGCAGGGGCAAATGTCATTACTTTAAAAATTGGTATCTATATTATCTTCCCAGGAGACTGTACCTGGAATAGTCTGTTCAGAGAACAGAGAGAAATAAACCCTCACTGCTGGAGCAGAAACAGAGGCATCAGCCTCTGAACCCAGCAGGACCAGACCTCTCCTTTAGGGAAGGTGCCCTGCTGCCACACTGTCCTGAGGATGACCTGACCCACTGCAGCCCGTTACTGGAATTGGTGGAGACATGTTCTGAGACAAGCTGCTTGGTGCTGTGCCATGAGTATCCACTTTCCCCTTAGCTCTTTCTTTTGGGAAAGTCATTCCTCTCCCGTGTTTCCCTCTGCCCTTTTTGGGGGTTATTTAGATGGCAAGGGATGAGCTTTTTTTGCTATTCTGGGCTGAATAGCTTTTTAAACCCATGTCTGTAAAAGCAGAAACAACTTTACATTTGGTGACAGGCAGTTGAATTCCTCATCTTCCTGAGTACACTTCACTGCCTGTGCCAGTCACTTTGCCTTCTCATCAGTGCAACATTCTCAGGACTCTGCTGGAGAAGAATTAATTTTACTTTCAAAGTCCTGGAATAACACTTTTAAACACTTCAGTCCTGCAAATAAACTATCTTTTTCAAGGCCAAATACAATAATTTATCACATTTTTGTTTGTTTGTTTTGTTTTGTTTTCCTGGAAAGACAGACTTTATAAATCTAGATAAGCTTTTTTACCTTCTGACTATATGCAAAAGTGATCTGGGGAGTCTGATGCCAGGCAATTTTTGTGGTTGCTGTTTTGTTGTAGTCTCCCAGCACGGGCAGGTATCCACATAGGATGGTGGTGAAAAATCTTTTACCAGCCCTCAGTCACAGGATTTTCAATGGCATTGCACATATTTTTCAGGCTACTGCATGAAACATTCCCTTGAGAGCACAGAGGGCTTGGATTTACTACTGCTGGCACAGGATATGTGTTGCACTTATCTAGTTAGAGTTTTTTCTATAAGTTAATTACTTTTGCCTTTACAGTAGTATGGCTTCATCATTATTAGATGCTTTCTAATAGTGTTTAGCTGAAATACTGAAAATCTGGAACTTTTTGCAGAGATGAGTTTGGCCTGCTGGCTTTTGATACTGCAAAGCACTGCTGCTGCTTCCAAATTTCACAGAGGTTTTCACAGCTTGTTTTCCCTCAGGTCTTAGGACACGTGAGTCACGTTACTATCAACAGGGGAAAGAAAGCTTTGATGACAGAGTCCACCACAAGACTGCTGCTTCATCTGGGTTTGTTGTTTGGTTGTTGGTTCCTCAGAGAGATATTAAAGTGAGGCTCTCACACAGGCAATGTTGTGAGTATATTCCTCCAAATTTGAGGCCTTTCCTGCTGCCAAAACCCCCTAGAGATGTGTTTTGTGGAATAATGGTGATGAGAACCCTACTGGGCACAGACACATTTTCGGTGGGTGTTGTAGAGAAAAGAATCTGCCTTGGTAATTTGAATGTGTGCTATTAAAAGCTCAACACTAAGGAAAGGAGCTGCAGAGATAGACCAGGTTGGTGCAGGTTTTCAGAAGAGGAGACTGAGGGGGAACCTCATCAATGTCTATAAATATGTTAAGGGTGAGTGTAGGGAGGATGGAGCCAGACTCTTCTCAATGTCCAGTCTTCCATCACCCTCACTGTGAAAAATTTCCTCCTCACGTTTACACGAAACTTCCTATGCCTCAGCTTCCATTCATTGCCTCTTGTCCTGTCATCGGGCATCACAGAGCAGAGCCTGGCTCCATCCTCCTGGCACTCATCCTTTATAAATTCATAAACATTGATGTTGTCACCCCTCAGTCTCATTTTTTCCAAGCTAAAGAGCCCCACATCCCTCAGCCTTTCCTCATGAGAGAGATGCTCCACTCCCTTAATCATCTTTGTGGCTCTGCACTGTACTTTCTCAAGCAATTCTATGTCCCTCTTGAACTGGGGGACCCAGAACTGGACACAATACTCCAGATGCAGCCTTACCAGGGCAGAGCAGAGGGGCAGAAGAACTTCTCTCGACCTACTAGCCACACCCCTTTTAATACACTCCAGAATGGCACTGGTCCTCTTGACCAAAAGAGCACACTGCTGGCTCATGGTCGGCCTCCCACCAACTAGGACACCCAGATCCTTTTCCCCTTCTCTGCCTTCCAACAGGTCAGTCCCCAGACTATAGTGATACCTGGTGTTGTTCTTTCCCAGGTGCAAGACTCTACACTTGCCCTTGGTGGATTTCATTCAATTTCTTCCTGCCCAATCCTCCAGCCTGTCCAGGTCTCTCTGGATGGCAGCACAGCCTGCTGCTGTGTAAGCCACTCCACCCAGTTTGGTGTCATCAACGTGAGACTTTAAACAATCTTTTCCATAGAATGCAGAGGAATTTTTTTCCTTTCTCTTGTATTCCCTTTCATTAGAGAACTCTCAAATTTTTATCTAGTAAGCTTTTGCTTTTCAGCACTGCACTAACATGTAGAGCAAGGATGCTGAGCTAAAGGCTTGTGGGCAGAATCTGGCCTGTAGGTTTGATCTTGCCTGCCGGAAATGTGTAGACAGAGCCAACACAGCATGGACCAAAGTAATCCTTTCTTTTTTTCTCAGGGAAGATGTGTGTCTGGAGGGGAAGCATGTGCTGCCTGACTGTTTTCCCACTCAATCTCTTTCTTCAGCCTGCCAAAGAGCTTGCCCTTTGTACTACACATGCCTGCACTAGAAATGCGGGAGACTGGGGAAGGGAGAGGAAAGATCAAGAAACTGATGAATAGGAATGTAGAGACAGCAGATATTTGAATTTATACGAACTGTGTGCTTCTGTCCTTATCAGTTTTTCTCTATGGATGATTTATATAGACTATTAATTATTCATGCCATGGCTGCAGGAATACCGTGGATTCTGATTTAGCAGGATTTATTAAGTCAGTCTTCACAAAATTTAAGTCAATTATGTTAATTCCAAGGCCACTCAGCCACTTTGCTATGTTGTCCAGGCCAATAATCTCTGACAATCTTATTCTGATTCCATGCAGTGGCAAACTGAAGGTCTCTGCTCTGCATTCTTGGCATCCTGGAGTCCAGGGGGTTTATTATGTCTTGGGCACTGCAGTACTTTCTTGAAGCTGGCAGCATTCACCAATGCAGAAACATCTTAAGGACTCTTCCTACTAGATCAAGAGCTACCACAAAACCATGATGCAAAGTACCGAACAAGCTTGCCAGTGAATAAACTCATTTTGATAAGCAATTTGTTGAGCCAGTTGCACTGTTAGATTTGTGACATTGTCCATTCTGTCATTGCTACCTTGGAAGCATAAAATTAACAGGCTTTAAATATTGTGCTCAATTTCATTTGCTGGAGGAAGAGTTGCATGTCCACATCGTAACCAGATCAGTTTGTATCTGGATCTGTTAGAAGGGCTCAGATCTGGTGTCATCATAGTGGACTCATGGTCAGACACAGGAGCTTGGAAGGGAGTTGAGGATCAGGAGCTGGCTCCAGTTACAGGCAGACACCAGTGGTCAGTGTCTTAGTGTTGCTCAGACCATTGGCCCTCTGTCTTGCTCAGCCAGGGCTTTTACATTAACTGGGGAAATTCCATCCTCACAGTTGTTCCATAATAGCCCTTGTGAAAAAAAAATCTGACATAAAAGCATAATTAAAATAATTGGTTCTATATTATGTCCTAGTTCTCCCATAAATAAAATCCACTACCCAGCTGTTGGGTTCCCCATAGCAGTCCCCAACAGCAGACAAGTGGTTATGAAGGTAGGAAGAAAACTCGAGATATAAGGCTATTTATATCAAAGAATACTTCCCTAATGAACAAAAGCTTCTTGCTGGCTCAGAAATTCAATGCAAAAAGTTCCAAAGCCTTTGACTGCACATTCTCTGAAAGCACATGGGATGAGCATGGTTTGCACTCTTGCCACAATTGCTGTAGCATGCATAAATTTTGCTTTACAAAAGCATGAAAGGACTGGTCATCGTGCACATGATTTTAGGAGGTGGGTGGCAAGAACACCCAGTGCACATGCACTGTTTCTATAGAGGTGATAGAGTGCTGAGGTGATGACAGCACTGGATTTTCTTTCTACTGGCTTAAAATTTATTTCACATATGTTTTGCTTTCTGCTTTAACCAGTTGATGATTTCCTTGATTTGACTACTATCTTATGAAGCCCATATAATCTTATATCACTGTGACTGCCTACAATGAGACAGCTCTCCCACGTGAGAGACAAAATGATAGGTCAACTTGTATATGTACTGGTGATAGTGACATGTGTTCTGACAAACAGCAATAGATGAGAATAAAACAGTGTGAGTGAAGTAACAAGTTTTAGAGTGACAAGCAGTGTTTCCAAGGGTCAGGAAACCATGTTTCAAAAGGGTCAGATCTTATTTTGATCAATAGACTTTACTTTCATGACTCAGAATACAATTTATGTTCAATTTTCACAGTGGCAGAACTGTGGTCTACATGTCTTGCTTAAGAAAAGATAAAATTAGTTAAAATTAGACCTTCATATTATACTTCTGTATTCAAACTGACAACTCTCTTTTCTATATTTGAGAATTTTGGATTTACTTAGTTGTGTAGTCTTCTGCAGCTTTTGATTCTAGGTGTGACTTTTAAACCAGATCTTTTTAGTCTCCAGGAAAGTTTGTCTTCCAGCTGAGCCTTCACAACACAGAATTTTCAGTCTAGTAAAATACCACTGACAATGACACTGCTACATCTTTTCACCCATGAGGTGAGATTTGGTTTTGTTTTTCATGGAGAGAGGTTTTTCTTCACCAGTCTGTAGATCTGGAACGGTAGTTTTGAAGCAGACAATGGAGATTTGCTCACCTCACTAAGATGCATTCTAAAATATGTATGTCTTTTGGTTTCATGGCCAATTAGTATTTGTGGCTGCAGGAAAACTTCAATGACTGAATCTAGCCCCAAGGGCACCATATGCCCCTTTCATCTATTTAAGGTAATGTGGTAGACTCCTTCCTTATTAACCTATTCCTCCTGAAACAAGGAGCAATCAGAAGGTGAAAGAGGTTGATATTTGGGCAGGTACCCCATTTATTTTGGAATAGTCCCCCAAAATAGTACCTGACCAAATCAGCACTAAATTCTCACTCTTATTTTAGCACAGAATTCGTTACTGAAGTTACTGAGAACTGAATGCCCTCCAAGGAAAAGGGATTTTGCAGAAGCTCCATCATTTCCTTTAACCAAAGGCAGCAAGGATGATACAATCTAGGGGCTTCACAGAACGCTGCATCTGCTGGAAAAGTCCAGTTCACAGCTGTGAGGTATGCAGCTGGTTTTGCTGCAGGGTAGATGTGTCCCACCAGGCAGTGCCACTCTGGCAGAAACAGAGATGCCAGGCTGTCACCTCAGATGCCTCCAGCACACGAGTTGTTGCACAGTGCTGTGGATCTGCAAAACCTATCACTGGGAGGGATGGGCAGTCAGGATAGCCAACACAAGAACCTGCTGCCAGGGGCAAATCCTCACCAGCACTCGCCCAAACAACAAAGCGACTCTTCTGCCATTAGCGCTAATATCCTGCTGCCTCCTCCTGATGAGCTGCAATCAGTGATGCTCAGGGGACAGCAGAGAGCTTCAGTTCCTTCATCGTCTTGGAGGCTGGGGTTTCTGATCCACGTTTTGCTCTTTCGTATTGCTGGCACACAGCACAGCTTTGTGTTTCTGAAGTTGTAAAAAGGGAGTTGATTCAGCAATAAGCATAGCCTGTGATGATTGGGTTTTGCAGTGGCTGTGAGCAATGGGCATTACTCATTCTGTACCTCCAGGGTCATTTGAATTTGGTATGAATCTAATCTGCTGCTGAAAGTGGTGGTCTCATCCTGTGGGCTCAGACTTTCACTCCCACAGCCCTCCCTAAGTGCTGTTACTAGCACTTATGTGGGCCTGTGGTGAGCTGTATCAAAGAGAGCATCCCACTGCAAACTAAACTCTCTCACCCACTTCTCTGACCATGAAAAACTCCATCCTGATATAAGCAAGTGCTACCTCAGAAGTGCTCAATCTGTCTCTGCTAGGAATTTGCAACCCACAAATGAC
This sequence comes from Corythornis vintsioides, assembly GCA_025447755.1. Classification (NCBI taxonomy): domain Eukaryota; kingdom Metazoa; phylum Chordata; class Aves; order Coraciiformes; family Alcedinidae; genus Corythornis; species Corythornis vintsioides. Next base: position 23,394 of record JAOEGS010004396.1, on the reverse strand, counting down.
TCAGGATACCAAAAGAGGAAATTAAAGTGGCAGGAAGCAACTTCTTGTAGCTTTCCATCAGTCATGGTATTTGTGTTATTTTTAGACTATGTCCAAATGCCAAAATGGAATAAGAGAGATCAAAACTAATTTGGAATAACTCAAAACACTTGTGAATTCACAACACCTCAGAGTACATGCCACAAAAATTGCACCTGCTTAGTCCATGTAGCATTATTTTGTTTCATGTAATGCTTCACTGTTCCCTGCTATTTGAGGAAACTATACCTAAAGTGCCAGGAAACCTGATTGGAAATATGTACAATAAACTCCCCAGGGCAATTTGTAAAAAAGACAGTGTAGTTCAAGTAGCATCACACATGTTGAAAATTGCAACAGACACTTTGAAGCCATGTGTTATGTAATGATCAGGGTGCTAAATCATGTGTCAAAGCTGAGGGATCTGGTTTCTCTGAAAAGTGCTAATGTTTTTTGATGCTGAGTAGAAGCTGTGTTTAAAAGAAATGATCAGAAAGCAAAAGCCAGTTTATGAGAGCATTAGTGCTTCAGATGTGGTTTATCTACTTAGCAGAAATCCCAGCCTGCAGCAAACATATTTTGGACATAAAAACCAAATAATTCTATCTGCACACAAACCTACATAACAATTTTCCTTGGTAGTAAAAGTAACCAGTGATTAAATTGCTGCAACAGTGAAGTTGGTAAAAAGTGATGTGTCAGAAAACACACGTTTAATGGTAGGTGCCCTTTTGTTGAAAATGAAGGCTTAATGCCTCTTCTTGGCCAAATCTGAAATGCATTAGTCATTGGAGTGATTTGAACTTCATCCAAGACTTTCTCAGAACTGTTGCTATAATCTGTCTGCATTGTATCCCACTTGGAATCACCCTAGTACCTGAAGGCACATATGTTGCACCTTACATACTTGGTGCCTGGAAATATCTCACTGGTAGCTCACCAAGAGCCTGTCTATTCTATGATGAGCTGGACCAGTTGCTTACCATTTTCATTATGAAAAATGGGAGCTACTAAAACTCATCTGGCCAAGAAGAGCTGCAGCAGACATTAGATGCTTTGAGACCAGAGGGAACTAAGCAGCTTTCAGTCAAAAAAAACCCAAACTGAGATCCTTTGATCTTTGTGAGAATAATAAGGAAGATCAGACTGGGGAGGACAAGAGAGGAAAGCCAGCCACCACAACAACCTTGAGACCATTGTCTTTTACTGTCATTAACTGGTCCAGTTTTTGCCTAGTACTGTCAAATCACTTATTTGAGTGTAAAATATTGTCTTAGCTAAAGTGAGATTTACACATAAAGCATTAGTTGGGGGAAGGACACTTATTTCACTTTTGGTCCCTAGCAGATATGACTCAGCACAGTCTCTAAGTAGACTAACCAAATTTACAAAGGTATCAGAGGTGATTTATGGTATCAAATGGAGGGAGCACAATGCAGTCAGTAGTGACAGAACTCTGGCAGTTCTTGAAAATTAAATTTCAGCATGCATAAGCACCAGTATATTGATCCATATGTTTTGGGGTATTTTTAACCTCAATTTTGTTTTCAGAGGAAATTTGGGTTGGAAGTCCAATGTGTAACTTCAATCTGTTGGCTGACCTGAGATCATTTTAAGCCCCAAGCACTTATAAAGTACAGAGATCCTAAAGCAGCTTCCAGTGAGAAGGGCTCCTGCAACCTCTCTTAGCATCCTAGCCCTATTAGCCCAAATTTCAATCCCTGCCTGCACAGTGGTGCAGGGAAATTTCCTTTTTTGTAGCAGAAATTTCAAGGCAGTGTGCTAGAGAATGAAGTTTAGTGTTTTCTTGTAACACACACACACATTTTCTCTGTTTTCCATGTACTCTGTAACCAAAGCTTAAAAGAGATCCACAAACACAGGCAGATAAACTACTACCAAGGTCCTACTCCTTAGATAAAGTCAGGTCTTCCAATGCCACCTCAGCATCAAAATATGCTAGCCTATAGGCTGGTAAGATTTTTAACATTATTAGCCTACAGTGTCTCTTTTGTCTTCCCTCACAGTGCTCAATTCCTGCCTGCTCAACAAATGAGATTGAAAACCTGGAATCTGATTTGTTTGAGTATTTCAGGTATTTTAGAAGTCTTCAACAGTACCAATAACACAGCAGCAGCTCATCTTTCATTAAAATCCTTGCAATTGGCAGCATTAAACTGTTGTAAACCACAAACTTTTGGCCATTAAAAGGCCAGCTTATAGTGAGATGTTTACTAACATCCCATTGCTGTCTTGATAGGGACTTTATGATTTGTGCATCCTTGTGCATGTCCCTCATGCAACAGGGTGGCATATAAGCTACCTGAGAAAGCATGGTGATAGAGTCCTGGCACTCTGTTTCAATATTGACAATCAGCATGAAGAAAAGCTGTAGCTATTAAAACCTGCTGTATCCACTTCTAATCTGTGTGATCTTCTTAACAAAGCCAAGATGCCTTCCTCAGATGCCAGGTTGCTATACTGTATACCTCAAGTCATGAAATCTGCTCTTGGGCTACAAAATGAAAGCTGGATTAATGTCAACAACTAGAACAGGTCTGTAGACTGTGTCTTGCCATCTGTTAGAATAAAAATCCTAGACATTAATATGGAGCATAGCAAATAAGAAGGAAATGTCACTGAGTTGGTGGGCTGTGAGCACTTCAGTGAAGGCATCTGGAAAGGAACAGGGTCTCTCCTAACACATAATGAAAACAATTCAGGGTAGTGCCATTTCATGCAATTCTGTGAGTCACAGGATATGTCCTTATGAGTCCTAGCACCTCATATGAGAGGTGTCCACATCTGGATGCAGTAATGAGAGGATGGCTTTCTGCTGTACCTACTCACATCCACACTCATCTAACCCAGATGCCAGGGAGCACCTGAATTAAATTCACCATAGGCGACATAGTCTTAAATACCCAGTGTAGACATGACACTCAAGATTTACTCTCCACACTTGAAAAACCTATCACATGACCTCTGTTTAAGCATACATGGTCCAAGTCAGTGTTTAGGATGAAGATCTGGATTCGGGGACCAAAACAAAGTCAGTAGCCAAAAGACAAGCTGAAGGTCAGGGGAAGGGCTAGGAACAACAAGCTTCACTTGTCAGCCAGCCCAGGAGCAACTGCAAGTTCTGGCTGCTCTCTCCGGCCAGTAACCCAGGGTTACTTTAGCATGACCCAAAGCAGTTGCTTATTCAGTCATTCCTGCCAGGCCTCACTGGCAGGGAGGTCTGGTCCAAACCTAGGACCCAGAAACATGCACTTGGTATTTATTTGAGAAAATAAACAGAGCTAGAGTTTCAAACTGTGGGTGTTAAACACCCATGAAAAACTTTCACGGTACAGGTCATTCTCCCTCCTCGGCTTGAAATATTCCACATGAAAATCTGGAAGATGATATCTAAGCAACAAACACATTTGTCCCACTGTGGGATCTATTTTGAGACAATGCTTAACCAAAGAAGGGCTCAGCCCGAGGAAAACATTTTTCCCAGTCACTAGTAACTAGCAGAAGTAATTTTCAAACAGTGGACAAAGTCTGCTATTAAAGTGAATGTCTAAATTAATGGGCAACTACAGAAGCCAATTAAAAGCAGACAGAAAACACTTTTGACAGTCTCCCCCACATAATTTCCTGTGTTGGAAACACCGTAGGAAGATTAATATCCAATGAAGTTAATATGAAGAAATAAAGAAAGTGATCGTCCTTTCATCTTCTTTCATTTGTGTAATTCTCTCATTGCAAATGGTAATCCTGTCAAATGTCATGTTGGTTTTGTAATTTATGAGGGTTTTTTTTGTTTAGTTTAGTTTTGTTTTTAAATGACAGGATACTTTAATGGCCATTACTAACAGCTCTTGGTATGCAAAGCGTAACCATGATACAATGCAGGAAAACTTCACAATTCAGAGAGCAAAATTCTTAAATGCAAGCATCAAAAATATTTTCCACTTGCGTATAGCTTTGTATTAATAAATTTTTTTACAAGAGACTTGCAGATTGTGGTTGTTATTCTTATGTTCCATATGAGTGAAAATCAAGTGATTATATCAATTGCATCACAGTGCAATTTCTTTGGGAAGCTAAAGTAATTTGACTAACTGGAATCAATTCCTGTTTAATATAGCTGAGAACACAATTTATCTTTCCTTAAATCACTGAAGTAGCTCCCACTCCTATAAGAAGTCTCACTGAGGCTCATGAAGTATTTATTTGTCACGTATGGCAAAACTGATTTGTTAGATTTACATAAATAGTAAATTGATTCCACTGAGGTTTGTAATGTGTTGCCTAAACTCAAACTTTAGTAAAGATTTCAAAAATTCTTGCACATTGGATATGACATTTTCCTACCCTGACAAAAGAAAGATCATCATATTAAAAAAAATAATAATTCTAAGGAAATTGAAAAATACTTTTGTTACTATTACAAATTAAAGTTAATAACATAACTTTTAAATTTCTTATAAAGAAGAAGTAATTTTCTTTTTTCCTTTTTTTTTTTTTTTTTTTTTCCCTCAGCTTTATTCAATAAAGCAGGCATGGAAGTAATTCAGAATAGGTGATTCCAAGTTTTCCAGAAGATTGTATATGGGTTTACTTGTAGTTCTGGAAATTCCCAAAATTGAACTGAAAAAAACACCACAAACATCATCTTCAGAAGATTTTTAAGGGTCTCTGAAATGTCTAGTTAAAATACCATATTTTCTCAGGACAGTTATATTAACAACAAATTTGATAGCAAAACCAGAGTGCACATACTCTCTACTTTCTTTCCTCATACTCATTACCTCATTATACCTTCTCATCCTGCACTGAAGCTCATGGTCCTTTAAGGTAGGCCAGTAAAACTGCTAGTAAAACTATCCCAATTAGAAAAAAAAAGAAAAATTGCTTTACAACAAAAGGAAAAACCAAAATTCTTACAGACACGTCTGCCTTCTTCCATAAGATGCCTGTTAAAGAAGGCACAGGGAATTCTAGATAAAATTCAAATTTTTATCTTTCTCTTTCAACATCATTTAATTTCATTTCATTTCATTGTTTCATTTTTCCTCTTCCCTTTCCTCCTCTTATTGCTAAACCAAATCAAGAGATTAAGTAGGCCCTTAAACATGTGCTGAAATAGAAACAGAATCAATCAGGAAGAAACAGACCTTTACCCTTTGGGGGTTACTGTCTCCTTTGCTGCATAATAGGACAAGTTTGTAGGGAACAAGGCAGAGCATGACAAGGAAGGGAGAGTCTCACTGGAAAGGGAGCCAAGTGCTCTCCCAGACAATCTTGATTCCATCACAGCACACTTTCCTGTACAGAGATTTGAAAAACTTAATCCATATTCTAATTAATTGCATATGAAGATGGCATATTAGCTTGTAAGCTATACATTCTTTGGGGCTTCTCATGAGTATAGAGTCCAAATATTAATATGTAGAAGAGGGAAATCTAAGCCTTTCATAAATATCATTCCATATTTTGTCTGGGTGTTTTGGGGAAGAATAGCGAGATCTTATTTCCTGGAAGCTTTTTTCCATGTCTGTAGTTTGGAAGAATTCAGAAACCCACAGTCTAGCTGACAAATACACTGTACGTTTCCAGTGTATTTTCTGCTGTTTGGCTACTAAATCCACCCTAGCAGCTTTAATTCTGTTTAGTAGTGTGACCCTAGTTGTCTCCAGCAAAAGTGATTCCAGAAAGCACAAGCAGGCTTTGCTGTCCTGTTTGGATCCTTTTCTAGGCAATCTACTGGGGTACTGTAACAGTGATAGCAATGGAAATATTATTACTTTTTAATTTGTATCAGTAATTTTTCAGTATCCAAATATCAACATGGGATTTATTTATACATTATGTTAATGCAATTTAGTTTATTTGCCTTTATTTTCTTTACTTATTTAGATAAACTATAATTATTTTGCTCTTTCTTCTTGCTAGAAACCAGGCTTATATGGCAATAAGCTTACCTGGCACTTCTGCTTTCTGTTAGATGCAAGAGATAATTTTCATTGATTTATTGTTTTTCTGGTCAAAAATACTTGTGTCTCATGCTGTTTTATTGCTAATGTCTCAAAGATCCTCTCTCAGAACATTCAGTCTGTAAGAGTTTGTGGGGAAGAGCTATTTGCTTCCATGAATTTTTTCTTTACATCTTTAAACACAAGCAACTAATGGCTTATTCTTAGAATATGGATAGAGCTGATGCCAAGGAATTTCCTCAGAGAAGGGAATTTTTGCTTGTTTGGCCAGACTTGCAGCACATCCAAATTTATATAAATTCATTTGCAACAATTACATATTACTAATTTATATAGTGATAATCTAACACAGTTTAATTATTTTATAACATGGAAATTTGATGTGAGTGTATAATTTTGATCAATTCTTATGTCTTATGTTAAAAAAAAAAAAAAAAGTTATAAAAAGCATACAGACCAAATAGAATAGACTAGGAGATCCAATCTTTGATCTCATTAACCTTTAGTTACCTATCTGCAAAATAACTATTTTTTATCTCTCAGACTGATCAGTGGTAATATCTCCTGTTAAAGACAATGAGAAAAGGAAAGGGAGCCTAATACATAAATACTTTTATTTGTACAGATATATTTTTTAATGGAACTGTGCTTGCAGTACTAGGAAGATAACAATAGCTATTATGGCAGCTGGAAATTGCTCAAATAGCACTTAGGACTTTCAGAATTAGCAAATTAGCAAAAAGCTCTCCTTAGACACTGAAGATAAAGTCTGGCTCCTGGAATTCAGTGGGAGTTTCATCATCACTTTTACTGCAGTCTGGATTTCAACACACAAGTATGAAGTCATAGAAATCAGAGGTGGAAAAAACTGCTTAATCGTTCAGAGCAGACACCAATTTTTCTTTTCTTTTTTTTTTTTTTTTTTAATTTTAACTTTTTTCCTCAAGGATTTCTTTAGTGTCTGAGAACATTTCACTGACTCTTGTTAGACATTGCTTTCCTTTCTTCTTAAACATCTCAAACCTCTTATTTAGCTGAGGAGCTGAGAAGCAGGACTAGCAGTTTGCAGCTTTTAATGTTCCTGACCAATGGATCCATTCCCTTTCTTCCTTCTGTACCTCACCAGCCCCAATACCCACCCATGCTACCTGAAGAATGGGAAATAGCTTCTGTCCCATGTCTGCCATGCCAACTGAATAACCCACAGCAGCCTCCAGGAGTCCAGATTTGGGCACTATGACTTTAATCTGTCCTGTGCCATGGTCTAAAAAAAAAATAAAAAAAATCTCTGTTAAGCCATACCCTAACCTTAACAATCAGAATGGAAAAGCAAGAGGAAAACCAAGAGGGTGTTCTCCAAGAGGGAAGAAGATGACACTTACTCATAAAATATTGTTTGAAAGCTAAACAGATTTATTCGACATAATTTAACTGTTGAGAGTTCACTGTTAAGAAGCTTTAGGAAAATTTTTTTTTTCCCCCTTATACTTGTTTGTTCTTAATTCTACTTCATTATTTCTAGATATATGTCTTTTCACAGTCTTCTTGACCCCTGGTGATGTATCACAAAATGTTCATAAGGTAGTGAAACACAAGATAGATGCAGGCTGGTGGGTATCCTTTGGTATCCTTCCTCTCACATTCAGATATTGGATCATCTCAAGTCTGCAGGTAAGCTCAATCTTATTGCTAGTCAGCTGTTGTAGATGAAGCTGGGCAACCTCAGCACATCAGAAAAATGCCTTTTTCTTGCTTGGTGTTTGTTTTGCTAACAAACATGAAGGAGGGTTTGTGTAACAGCTTAACCAGACTGTACTAATGTGTTAGCATTTCTACTCTTTCCTTATTTGTTGTCCCTCTTGCTTCTAGTTTTAAACATTGTTTCATTAGCCCTGTGAGTTAGTACCCAAGGTGGGTGCAATGTCTACATGGGGACTACTTCTCTAGCTTCTCTTTATTGTCAATGTCAAAAGGAAAAAGGCATTTTTGGTTGTGTGGCTAACACATGTACTTTACAAATCTATTTCAAGAAGAGATGAACAGTGTCTTACAGGAGCCCCTTTCTCCAACTGTCTGAAAGAAAAGCTTAGGTGACCAACTCAGATGTATATATTTGTACTGCTAACACACACATGAAGTAAGTGGAAGTCCAACTAGGCATTTATTAAGACATCTATATATCTGACTGACATTTTCATTTGGAGGTGCTGAAATCAAGCCTTAAAAACCTGAAATAAGCTAAAAGCTAGAAATGGATTTATGGGTTCTAGATATTAAAACGTGAAAATTGAGTCTTTCAGGTTTTCAGTGAATAAGTGTATTCATCTTTTCACCATATTCTAAGATATAGTTTTATCCTTATAGGGCTACATCCTGCATCTATAGACCAAGACCAAAGGATCTGGTGATCTGGACATCTGTAACATCTTAGCATCTAGAAGATTCAAACCATATGTTCGTCGTGTCCATCAAATCCTGGAATAAGACTCATCTGTATAACTATGTTTTACTGCCATATGGGAGGGGTATATTGTACAAAGTATAGACAGGTTTAGGTACAGATGAAGAGTACCTGGTAAAAGCACTTTACATTAGAGAAGAAATGCATTAGTCAATATATTGCTTGCTCATTATGGTGGATATGTTAATTACATTTTGCAGTCACTCATCTAAGGGCCCAAACTGCAGCCCAGTGTAAATCACTTCCCAGTTTTCCTCTCTTTTTATCAATGATTGTGTTCTATGGAGCCTTATAGTTTAATGTATGATTGCCAGAGAGGCAAATCTAAAGTTTCCTGCATGTGAAATAGTAGCACAGCATATAATTTTAAAAACGACTTGTCAAGAACTGCATAACAAATCACACATAATCTCTCTCTTTTTCATCTAAAAAGCCTACCTTTAAGAAATGTGGCAATAAGCAGAGGCACATGGGCTGTTTGGCAGCTTGCCTAAAAATCCCTGCAGCCAATGAATGATGATTACATTACAGAGCATCTGCCATCCAGAAATAGACCATACAGTTTCTTGAACCTGCTATTGTGTCTTTGTACACAACATGATGGAGGTGAACATGTTTTTCCTTTTGGATGCAATGGTAAGCCATTTAAATTAGAAATATGATTAAACAAGGCCAAATAATGTTAGTAAAGTGTTAGTAAATATTAAAATATATCATCCATTGCACTTTGGATTTTTCCATATAAATGTTAAGCATTATGTTCCGTGCTTTTCAAAGGTAGAACAATTCTAACAGAAAATTGTTTTCCATTAGTGCCCTATTAAAATTTTCAGTTCTGATTGCGACAAATGTCTGACATCCCAAAACAAATGTTTCTGACAAATTACTAAATACAGAGAGCTGTCAGGGCAGGCCAAGCCATTACAAGCATTCCTCCACCCTCAACAGGAAAAGTATTTTCATTCTCATCACAGACTTAGCTGATAAATCAAAAAAAACCAATTCTACCTTTCTTTACAGGCAGGGCATCCAGAGAAAGTACTGAAGGGTCATGAGGAATAAAAATGCCTCCGTAAGATTGGGTGGGCAATCAAGTCATAAATAAGGTGGAACAGTTATGAATTGGAGAGAATGAAGAAAAAAATCTACCTTCCGGCTTTTATTTATTTTTTTTTAAAGCTATGTTTAATTTCTGTTAAAAATTAATAGGAAATCAGCATCTCGATATTGATATCACTCATCAAAACTGATCCATTTTATAGCCTAACATTAAAAGTACATGAATATCAGACAGTGGCACTTCTTTTACTTGTCTGTGTTTCAATGACTTGAGTAGAAGCCACAGGGATGTCGTCTGACCGCTGAGCAAGGAAAATAATAATTTTTCTCAATTCTTAGGACTTCCAAAAGAATATGATGTTATCAACTAAATAGGAATTCAGCAATTTTACATACGGGTAGACTATTCCAATCTATGTCTGAGTTTGTTGAGAAACTTGAGTTTAATAGTAAAAGATTGCATGTCAGGAATTTGTCAGTACTGGAGTAGCATTAATAGGAATGCCAGATCAACTCTTCCATATGCTTCTAAGTGTCTCTATTTAAAAAGTTGTGGGCTTTGGATATAAAACTGATATAGAACATATAAAAAAATAAATGCTTAAACTAGGAAGAGATTTCAGAAATTTTGTAGTTGGTAGATTAAACTTTTAACCAGAAATCCTGAAGACAAATTTAATGCATATTCCCAACAAAGCTACATTTTTTCTTTGCTCTCTGAAACCCTGGAAAGTATGCTAATTTTAGTCAGGCTATCACAACTTAAAAAGATGTATGAAGGTGGAAAGGATGATCTGTGCTGCACTGTGATATTGATTAGGTTGTGAACCTGTAATTGTTTGTGTATCAACTTTTTTTTTTGTTGTTTTTTTGGCTGCATGAAGTTCAGAATATATAAAATTGTCTGGATCAAAGTAATAGATAAAGTAACCACACAGCTCTTGAATCATGAAGCCAAAATTTTACTTGGATAATTTATAAGTCTAGTATCTTCATTTTCCTCTCTTTAAAAATAAAAAAATTAAAAAATTCTCTTGATCTTTCAGGGCTGGGCATCTAGCCCTCAAGAAATGATTGAATTTTTATAAGTCTACAAAGAGAGATACATATTTCTTTATTTGCTATCAATATCAAAGAAAGTGAAATGATAGTTGTGATTTTAGCACACAAAGTGAAATTTATCCTCTAACATACAAGATATTGTTAATGTGAAAAAGCTTTTAAAACATAAAGAGACTTTGTCTTCTGATAGTTTTCTGATTCTCTTCCTTATAAGGAAAGTTACGCATTTCAATCGCTTCTTCCCAACATCATTCTCTTATTATATATCAACCTTGGTGCAAGCATCTTGATACTATTGTCACTCATCAAACCAAACATTACTTGGCAACAGGCAAGGGCAAACAGATAGGCTTACAGTTTGCTTTTATAATTAGCTACTGTGTCAGTGTGAAAGCTAGGAAAAAGTCAATGGATCTGTGGCCAAGGTACACAATCATGAAGTGCCATGCAATACTACCTGCTAGGCTCATTTGCAGCAATGACTGTCGTGAACAAATAGGTATGTAGCAATTTGTGATGTCAGGCAGGGTAAGGACAGTTTCAATTAGGAAAATGTCTCCTTACTGAAGCTGCACCTAGAAATGTAAGTGAAAATAGACCATAGCAGGTCATTACAGAAACCTGAAATCATTCCACCTAATTTCACGTTGTTGGTTATGGTGCTTAAGTTATGGGCAGAGATGTTAAATTTCTTTTTGTGTCAGGAGAGTGGGAGAGGATCACTGCCAGAGGCAGATATCTAAAGTTGTAGAAGATGAGTGAAAGCACAGCTGTTTCCAGGCACTGAGAAGGTGACATGTATTGCCTTCACATCTTTCCACATATATTCCTACAGAAGGGTGGTTTACATAAGGTGTAACTGAGCTGCAGCAGCTGCAATTCAGACTCCCTCACTGCACACAGTAAGTAGATGCTACCCATGATAGGTAAATCTTAGAGTTTATGGGTTACACGAAGACCACTTCCTTCAAGTACTTGCCTTTGTAGAATGAAAATTATACTAGAGTGTTCTTTATACATTATAACACAGTAAAAGGAAGTGTCTGGACATAAAAGAGTGCTGGGTGCAGATGTAATGGGAGTAAGGGGATCAGCAGCATGGCTGCTACCCTGGAAAACACCACTCAGGTTGCTGGTCTGAGTGGAACTTCAGGATCTTTGTAGGTCCTGACCAGACCACACAGGAAATTCACCACTAAATACTGCGTTTACTTAAGCTGTGTGAAGCTACACTGCAGTTTTTAATTATGTTTAATTATGTCTGTTTGCTAGGGGGATGTACTATGGTGGGCTACTTGACTATTTTGTCTTATGCCTTGCAACAGCTTAGGAAGTAATGCAGAAACATTTAGACTGTGTATGTGTAGATGAGTTTGTACATATATATATACATGCAAAAAAATGTTTATTGGGCCTGATGATTTTTCGAGTTGAAACTGCATGTTAAGTGCAACCGTTCTCATCTGATGGAGGTTTTGAACTGTATTGAGCCCTGTGGTTGCTACAACAGGACATGCAAGAAAACCAGGACCACACCATCCAACTTCTATAAAAATAAGTAGGATAGTTTTGTAATTTCAAAATTCAACAAATTTTGTAATTTCAATAATTCAACAAATTGAGATGTTTTACCCTGAACTCAGACTTCAAAAAATTTCAATACTTTTCTTTGTCATGGTCTTGTTTATCTTTGTACCTTTGTTCTTTACTGTGAATACACCCCCTCAGCATTTTCTGATGGCAGAACTTCTCTGTGTAATGTGCGCATTTGTTTTCTTGAAAATGTGATGAATTTGAGACACTTTCAGCAAAACAAAGAAGTGTTCTGCAAATTCTCTTCATTCTTGACAGCTCTGCCCTAAGGACAGGACCATTGGGTCCCCAGCCTTGGGCAATTGGTTTTGTCTGAAAACAGTGAACCATCAGGACCTCTTGTTAGCACTCAGGAAAAGCATTGATTGTTCTAAATAGACGCAGGTTAGAGGAAGAGGTATTTGGTATTAACCATTATTTGGCCCAGTATGGACCAAATGTTAAAGCAAATCCTTTGTCCTATCATATGTTCCTAAAAAGTGGTAAATCTGTTTCCTTACTGACTCCATCTGCAAATACTTTTTTGGAATAATTGCATAGTGATGGCTTAAAGTTTCAGAACATTTACTCAGACATTTAGATCCAGAGCATGATGGAGATAAGGGGGTTAGGTGTTTAAATACTTCACTGATAACAGGAGGGGTGCAGAGCATCCAGATCTATTTCAATGGGCACAACAGAAAGCAAAACATTTTCCTGGAGCCCAGAAATCATCTACAAATACTGTGCTATTATGTGTCAAAATAGACACCTCTGTGATGCAAGTTGATTCACATTACTTGTCTGTTTCACTAACCAGACACTTACTGTTCCCCATCTTTTGTTTCTCTGATTTAAAGCAGCTGTAACCTGCAAGTATGGCTTTATCACAGAGGTGAGATGAGAGAACTTTAGTTCTCTGAGCCATCAGCCAGGACAATAACTGCTCTTGTATTACATGAAGCACTTGTGGCCACATGGCTGGACAGACCCTATGTTCAGATCAGGGTTTCAGCTACCTCTGTCTTAAAACATTGTCCCTTCAAGAGCCTCACCCCAGATGCCTCTGAAGTCAATATTTGAATAATACAACAAAGACAACTGCCAGATAGTTTTTGTACATTCTTATCTCTCCTTACAGAAGAGATTTGGGGAAAAGTTAAAGTGTGTCATACAAAAATTCCACTATAAACATCTGCATTTTTTTTCTCTCAAATGGCTAGCTGTAAAGGGAAGCAAGAATAGACAGCTCAAGTACTGATATCTATTGTGTATATGTTTGTAAACAAATAACTACAGTTTCATGATGTTAAGAAACTCATTTATGCAAGCATAAAATGGTCTGAATATGAAGGTAATATTAATGTGGATTGGTTAAATTTAGGATACTGGAAATTTGGCCTCAAAAATGCATGGACCAGTTTTTGTGAAGAAATATACTTCAGAAGTAAATATGGTCCCTATGGTACTATAGAACCACAACAAACATCAATGTTTCTATCCTCAGTGTGTGTTAGTGGAGAAAATGACATAATTCCTTTTTATGTTTGAAGAACCAAGAATATGGGCAGATGTACTTTTACTTAACTAGCCAGAGTAGTTTATCAGCTCTGTCAATGTTACCACAAGGAAACCAGAGTTTATTGCCACATCACTTGCTGGGATGACATGGCCATCCGTTTGAGTGCTCAGCATTTAGGAGAAGCTGAGCACTTCTGACTTAAACCTTATTTGCATTTTTCAAACCACACTCACAAGTGCTGCAAAGTCACATCTGTCTGTCCTGAGGCAGCAGCAGTAGCTGTATCTTTAAAATAGAGAGGGTAGATAGGTTCAGCTAATGTAATGCCAGGAAGAGGACAGTGCAATGCAAGAGAGAAGGGAAACACCCTCCATACTCACCCTGTCTCTGCCCTTGTGCATAATCACGGAGAGATTTTCCTCAGGCTAAAAAACTAGGCTGTTTAAGAGTCTGGGATTTAGATCCAGGTCTTCTGAGCTTTAGGTTGGTGGCTTCAAATCTAGATCCCTAAAGCAAAAATAAAAAAAAGATTCTTTATGGAGGAAAGAGTAAAAATGTCTTGTTGGATGTGAAAACAAGTTATGATCCCTATAAAAACCTCAGTAAGAAAAGAATATTAAACAGAAAACTTTTTAGTCCATAATATAGGTTGAATGAAGACTGCAATGCCCAGGATAAATGTATCCTCTAGTGCTCTTTTTCACTTCACTAACTTCAGCATATTCATGACATATGGGATAAGAAAACAGAAATGTAACAAAATAGATGGGGCTTTTATAAGGTAAGATGCTGCCTTGTACCTTTATTTGAACAGAACTGGTCCATAAAGCCTCCTTCAGTTCACAGCACTCATGAACTCTTCCAAGTTGGCCAGACTTACTTATTTATGATATTCAACTTCTTGGCTTTTGCCAAGATTAATAAAAGCATCAAAACTCAGTGTTTCATAAAATGGCAAATAGATTCAGTAGAAAGGGAAAATTAAAAAAAAAAACCAACAAACCACCCAACCTAACAATTTACATCAATGCTAAGCAAAGTAGTTGAAATTCTTAAGAACAGATGTTACTTAAAATTCACAAGCACAGATGAATATTTCAGAAAGTAAAAAAGTTTATGCTTTAAGGATTGTGTTGGAATTCAGAAGCCAAGCAGAAGAGATGCTATATTAGGATTTGGTGAGGTTATATGCCTGGATTCATAGATGGTAATTCCTATGTACCCATTAAATGTACTTTAAAAGTTACAGGCTGTATAGGACATCCAGAGTAATTTTCTGTGGTCAAGGGCAAACAGCACAACTAGTTTGCTGGCATTTCAGATTTTCTGCATCTTATTTTAAATTCTTTAGATTCACTGTATTATATAAAAATGTGATAGTTTGCATATAGGGAGTTGTGGTTTTGTTCAGATCTGTGGTTTTTGCATCCTGGAAGTCTTGTTTTGAGAGCAAATCTGGTCATTCCGAATTGATTACACAAAAGCTATAGAGTAAGTTATAATTTCCATGGTGTGTGTAATATGTGGTGTAGCTGATTGTGTGCTCAGAATTTGTGGTAGACCCTCCAGCTTGCTAACTTCCTAACTCAGCAGATCACAAGCCTTCATACATATATATGTATGTCCCATTACAAGGATGGTGATGTTATTACTGTAGATCTAATTAGATATCCTTTAATGTTGCTTTGACTAAAAAATCTTGGAGATGCATTTCATCTGGATTTAGTCCTTTTCCAGATTTCTTTAAAAAAAAAGAAGAAAAAAAAATGTGTAGCTCTGCCACTATTTAAAAAAATATCACTAAATGCTTGTAGGAGATTGCAGACTGAAGGGAATTAAAATAAAACCTCCCCAGGAAAAGGAAACTTACACCAAGTTACAAAAAAACCTTCTGCATGAGTAATTGGATCCCAAAATGTAATGAAATGTTGGCTGAACATTGTGCTGCATACCAAATACTCCCTTTAACAAGCTGAAATCTGAAAACAGTGGAAACACAGGTCAGTTTCTGCTCAGAAATGATAGTATAAGGAAAAGGAGTTGTATTAGAAATAGAATTCCCATTCATAAATATATTTATGTTAAACATTGTTTTGAAGAGACTTTTTTTTTTTTTTCATGAACAGCTAGAATCAGAAAGGAACAAAAGTATCAAATAAAAACCGGCAAGATTTAAGATAACTTGCACATCTTGTTAGGAAACTGACTTTTTCATCCTGAAATTGTCATTTGGCAGAAATGAGGAGAAGAGAAAGGAAATATAAAATGCAGTTTATATAAATGCAATAAATTTGAGATGAAGAATTTTAAACAGAAATATTATGTCTCCCCAAAATAAAATAAAATAAAATAACAGGTTTCTTTGCAGTTACTGGATCTATTAATAACACAGACTCAGGTTGCCAGCACTCTGGAGAAAAAAATAATCAAAGATGGGATATTGAATGAATGCACTTGCAAGGGACCTTCCTCTCCTCTCCCTTCTGTGCAGTGTGGTACAAGAATGAATCAGGCAGAAAGCAAAGGGAGAGAAGATTGCTCTATCTTCTGCTTATGCCCAGAGAGAGAAACAGATATAAACACAGGGGGAAACAGCTAATTTAGGTTCAGGTTTACTTTATAAGGTCCTAAACTTCACTGTGTTAATAAGATGTTATTTAAAATTTAAAATGGATTTTGAAAATCGAGGCAAACATCAAGTCAAAGGAATTTGAGTTTCTCACTGTCTGTCCCTGCAACAAGTCTAGTGATACTTCATTCTATAATTCTAACAGTTGCTGGAACAGGAATCTTGCCAGGCCTTTTCTTTAAGTGTGACAGATTAAGAACTCCCCTCTAAAGTGAGTGAATCTCCTCTGAATTTTACTGGCTGGCTATGTGGCACTTATGCTTCTTTTTCACAAGGAGCAAAGTAAATTAATATCTTCCTGCACAATGAAAGCCTCATTGCTTTATGAGAAATTCCTTTTGGGTTGATAATTTTTAATTCAAAGTTGCAATAATCAGGAATGGTCAGATCTATAAGTGTTGTCAGACACCCAGGGCTCAGTTCTCCCATACATAGGAGAATATCACCCCCTCACATCCTTGTCATAAATATATTTAAGCTGTTTGTCCAGAAACGTGTTACTCTCTTGGAGTTCTTATTTATATGTGTCAGCCCTGTGTGAGCGATCCCTTCTCTCAGATATTGTAAGGTCTCTGGAAATGACACTAAATATCTGTATTTGAGCAACTGAGTCAAACCCATTAAGTTACTTGTCACAGGATTTTCAAAAATCTTTTGTCCTTTGTCTCCCATGGAAAGTTAATGGAGGTGAATTTGAATCATTATAATAATTAGCAACCTAAATAACTGTCCTGAAGTACTGTAATGTGTAACCATGCAGCTATTGAATATCTTACATAATAGCTGGTGCATGTCTACAAGATAATTTGCAATACACCAGGAAAGGTGTAGAAGTGTATCTATGGGCAGGATAAAATATAGGACTTTAAAATCAACACACAGTTGACTATGTTTAGAATATTTTTTGTTGCTATGTAAGCATTACAAATATTAATTAGCGATATCAATCTGTAATCACAGAAATATAGAATTACATAAAAATTTAACTCTAATTCAATCAAAACATACTGTGTACTTGAAATTTTTAAACACATTTTTAACAATGTGTTTGAAACACAAGTAGTATTTTGTCCATTTTTTCATCTTTCTATATTACCATTTAACAAGTTTTTCACATAATCGGTACAGTATTATATTAATATTGTCCAGTTCTAGAATAGCAATCTGGGGTTACTGTCCAAGTTCTAGCCCAATATCATGTATCCTTCATCAGAGTCTCACAGTTCACAGTCCTGTGTTTCAAAAGGTGATAATTACACAGGGAAAAAATAAAGCATGAAGCAGCAGGTCAAACAGGATAGGAATTTTTCACATCCCAGTCACAGAATCATAGAATCATAGCATGGTTCTGGTTGGAAGGGACATTAAAGATCATAAATTTCCAATCCCCCTGCCATGGTCAGGGACAACTTTCCCTAGATCAGGTTGCTCAAAACCCTATCCAACCTGGCATAATCTTTCCTCCCAGTCCAATCACAGATTGAAGTTTTATTCCTTGCTTGCCTGTGTTTGTTAAATCAAACACAGAGGAAGAATAAATTCCCAGGGTGTCATCACTTAGTGGCATTAGCAAGGTCATTATCTCTGCAGTCCTTTCCCTATCCCTTGAATTTCTCTCCATTAACTAAATGCCCTCCCCTCATCTATCCAACTACCTGTGTGATCATAAAAGGCTATCAGATTAGTCAAGCATGACTTCCCCTTATGGAATCCATGTTGACTACTTCTGATAAGCCTCCTTTCTTCCAGATGCTTAGAGATAGTGGCAAGGACAAGCTGTTCCTTCACCTTTCCAGGGCTGGAGGTGAGGCTGACCGGCCTGTAGTTACCCAGGTCCTCCTTTTTGTCCTTTTTGAAGATTGGGACAACACTAGCCTTTCTCCAGTCCTCAAGCACATCCCCTGTTCTCCAGGAGCTCTCACAAATTATTGAGAGTGGCCTGGCAACGTCCTGTGCCATATCCTTCATCACTCGTTGGTGTATCACATTGGGGCCCATGGATTTGTGGATGTCCAGTTTACTCAATTGATCTCTAACTCAAGTCTCTTCGACTGAGGTAAAAATTCCTTCCTCCAAACTTCCTCTATGGTCTAATGTGTAAGAACAGCTGTAGATACAAGGGAACAGATAACACTCCACAAAACCATGGTAGCATCCCTTCACTTTTGTCCTTGCAAGATATTTTTCCCATGGAATGATGGAATCATTTACACTCTAGAGGTAATGTGAAGTGAGCAGACAAATTCTACCACTCAGATCCCCGAGTGAATGAGAGACATGTTTTGTTTCTTCCCTTTGGCCCTTGAACTCAGATTTCACCTAATGTTGTGGCTGATAGGTTGTGCAGGGTATTGGAAAGCAAGGATCAACCTTTGTAATTATATCTCCTACCATCACCTTCTGCTTAATCACTTTCCCTCAGATGAGGATGCTTGAAAGTAAGAAGAAAGTCCAGGAATTTTCTTCTCTGTAACAGAACACTTTTTCTCTCCAGTGAGACCAGGCTCATTCCTGGCACAGTCACTGACTTTGATGGACCTCCACCAATGTAATGCAGATGAAGAGCTGAGCCAAAGTACAGTTGCACATCTAGATGAATGAATATTTAATAATGTTTATACCTATGGGGAAGTAATTGAGAACAGACAGTATTAACTGTGCTCTGAGCCTTGAATGTGTGGATAAGTAGTATCTATTAAGCATCCACACCTCTGGGGCTGTTGAATAGGGTCTCCCTCACCTCTGGGTTTGATTCTTCTCCTTCTTCTCCTCCCCAAACCCCAACATGCTTGGTATTTGGAATTTTTGAAGTAATTTCCTCCCTTGGCCTCACCTGGGATCTCTGCTGTCCCAGAACCTCCTCCTGACCTCAGTGTTGTGTTTTCATTTAAAGTTGGAGATGTCTATAAATGTCAGCAGTACAGGGCAATTAGAAGTTTGAAAAGGCCTGTAACATAAACCAGCATTATAGTGAAATGGATACTGCCTTAAGCTGCCTGAAATTCACTTGCTGTTGGAAAGACAATATCCTGCCATTCTCCCATGGTGGCCTTCAATCGAACACATTTGGCTGAGGGTTGACCCATTATTAGGATAAGTCTCTGTGTGGCTTGAAACAATGAAGAAACACAGGGAGAGAGAAGCCAGCAAATTGGGCTGGTAGTTAGCCAGCACTGGGCAGAAATGTGACACTGGATTAGGCCTTAATAGCTGTCTGTGGTGCTATCTGTGAAATCCAATGCTTGCCTTGTTTCCCTGCATTGCAGGGCAGAAGCATGTGGTCAGATGTTGAACAAAATCCGCCCCCTTCTTTTTTTTTTTTTTTTATTTTTGACTAATAGCCTCTAAAACATACTAGACATACCTCCCGTAACTCTAAAAATAAACATTCATTGCAATAACAATTTGGTTTGTTAACAAGGTGCCTTTTTTTCATATGTCATCACACTATGTTAATTTACAATGTTTCTGGGTAGCTCTGTCCTTGTTCCTCCAGTACACACATGCTGCTTTCCCTCCCTGCTCTAAGTTGATATACATAAACTCTTCTTCTGTCTTTATACCAGCTCCATTAGAGCCACACAAACACAAAATTTGGCATGATCCCTCACCGTGAAGGGAAAGAAGAGGAATTTTCTGTACAATATGTGTTCTGGATTCAACAGTACTTTCTCTTTTTATTATGATGTGACCTAATGCAAAAGCAATACAATAACAGTCTCTGTGCACCTGAGAGTACCCTCTAAAGCCAAGGAGAATAACAACAACAAAGATAAAAGCTTGAAAAAGACATATATTTCTGCAGAGAGATTTCATGGAACATGTCTCTGTTCCTAAGACAACATTTAATCTTACTGCACTTTGTCATATACAAAAATCCATACAGGCAGAATTTTTCTCGTTTTCTAACAGGGAATTAAAGAGACATGTCTCTGATTTATAAATGTATGGACTTCTATATGATGGGTTTTTTCCTCTTTGAATGTAGTATGGAAACAGAAAATTTCTTACTTTGAAACATGCCTGTGAAAATAATAATTCTTTACTGTAACTCCTTAAAGTTCAGTTAGTTCATTGATCCTGCTTACTGTCTAGTAGATATGGATGTTCTGTTGTGGTTGCTTGACTTTTCTCAAGGGTCATACTACACATTCACCTAAACATGTTTAATTCACAATCAGACTAGGGTGTCCTGATGCTAAACCCTGAAAAGATTCCCAGAAGTCTTTGGATCAGTCTGTGAAGGTTTTTGAAAGGATGCTCTAGCAAAGTGGTAGGATTTCAGCACAGCCACTATACCCCACGAGGGACTGTCTTGGGTCAGTTGCTGTGGTAATGCTGTGCTATCCCAGCAGTGTCCCTGGTATGCACAGCCATACGCTGTTACAACATGCACACTAGAAAAAGAAGGTATGGCAATATGTTACAAAGGCAGATTTCAGAGCATGTTTCAAAAGTTCCAGGCAAAACTAACTTCCTAGAAGCAAAAAATCTTTGGGTCCATAGCATATAATATGGCTGTTCCAGAGCATTTTAATAACCTTGAGATATTTTGCAAAGAGCATGGTGTGTGAGTTTTATCTCTGACCTTAACAGTCCTGTTTATAACACTCAAAGCATACGTAGTCTCAAGTAAATATGTTGCTTACACAGCAAACGTGTCTGCACATTGTTCTCCTCATCTATACAAGTGTAAAGTTCTCCTTTGGGAAAGAGATAGGGATGCAGAAAGACTGATAAATTTGCCTAACAATCTCTTTATGTTAGATGAAGAAAGAGAAGTACATGAGCTCTGGATCAGGAAAAGCTTGTCACGGAGGAATATAGACATTTAGTGTATTTTATTTTTTCACATATAAAGTATAGGCAAGGCTTTAGTTATTTGTATGGACTCTTGAAAGTTGTATAACCCACCCACTCCAATCTCTAGCCTCCATAGTATCTGGGTTATCTTCTACTATGAAAGATACAACTCCTGAGTTATATCTGTTTCATGGAAGATATGCAGCTTTTAGTGATGGGGGAAGACAGGAACCATGATATTATGAATTCAAAACTATTTTTCTTCTGTTGATATATATCCATCCAAGAGTTCAGTCTATGACTCTATGAATACACACATTTTCCCATACAATACAGTCATCCATGGTTTACAGATCTCTGTCAATGAGGCTGATCTTTATGCTGCAAGTTATGCTCTGAAGGAACTAAAACATGGCCAAAATCCTAATTTGATGCTAGTTCTGGATGCAGCTCTTTTCTATAGCCACTCAGCAAGATACATCAAGGATATTTACTGCATGCAAACAAACTAGAAGTGTAGAGGAATAACTCCTTTTTACGTGACAACCCTGTCCCAGCTGTGCATCAAAATATGGGCCTATGGAGTCTGGACAATCAGTTTAATACAGCACCCAACTCACACACCAGTGCAAGAGCTGCCTAATATTCCATATGACATAGTTTTTTTCCATTTTACACAGCCAAATATCAAGTCCTATATAAAACATAAGGGACATGTCTTTTGCCACATTTTTCGCAGCAACACCATTCAAAGGTGCTTAGAAAATGGAGTCTTGGAGAGCAACTACAGAGCATATAGAGAATTATTTACTAAGTGGGCAGAGTAATGCCATGCCCACTTTGTGAGGCAGAAATGGTCCATGCCACCATCCTGACCACAGCCTCCAGTGTCTTCCACTGATCCTGCCGTGGTTGTGGACTTGGTTGGCACTCATTGGCATGTGGTCCCTTTGGCCCCTAGTGCTCAGTACCGATGTTGCTTTGACAGAGTAGAGGACCCAATTACTTAATATCTTTTTCTCTGCAGCACAGGCAGAAGCTCATCAAAATCTTCACTGCCAGCATTACAATCTCAGGGGTATCAGCTTGAAATTCAGCATGTGTTTTACCTGCTTTACTTGTCTTCAGCTGATGTAGGATAAGGACATGCTCAAGTGCTTTCCAGAATGATGGCCTAATATGAAGGACAGTTCTAACTCATATAAACTAGTGTGCCTCTGAGAAGTACTCATTTGCAGCTTGGATTTGGCTCTGTATATAGTCTCTTCATTGGGACAAAGACATTCAATGATTGAGGTAAATGCTGCCTTCAGTTAGGACAGTATAAACCAGGATTACTTCTTCAGTAAAAAGCAGTCATTTCAGCCTTTCATAGACATTTCTGAGAAAAGGATTCAGCTGCAGCTTACAGTATTTTCACAGTGCCAGCTGTGCATTAGCCACAAAAACATCTCAGAGAGGCTTGGTTTTGTTTCAGTGGTAAATGAAAACAGGTAATCCCTTCTTTAGAGATGATTGTATGGGAGGAGTTTTTCGCCTTCCATGAGAAAACCTCCACAGGGCTCTAAACCATCTTTTTACTTGAGACTCTGGTTCCAATCCTTCCTACATGACTTTAGACCACAGTGAGTACAAGCCAAGCCCAAATCTGTACACAGCAAGCCACAAGATTGTACAGCAGAACACCACCAGTGTGCAGGCCAAACGCAGAACAAAATGTGGGATGCCCATAGACCACCTGATTACCTTTGGGAATGACCAACATGACAGGCAACAGGAAGGGCTGCAGCACATGGGACTGTGTTCAAGGAAAATGTTGAGACTACTTTTGCCTTCTCAGGGGAATATTTACAAATGTCCTAAGGAAAAGTTTAATTAATTTCCTGGGATTTCAAAGTACTTTAAGCTCACTGAAGTCAGTGAGGCTCTGCCAGGATATATCAGCATAAAATGTGGGTCATTGTACCCAAAAACGTATACAAGACTATCGTCTTGTGGTTGCTAATGACACAAATAGGGAAAATCACATCCATTTCAGTTCCAATCTTATTTCTGATTCCGCAAGTTCCCTATTCATAGCAGCTGACAGAATACAGAATAAACAGACTTCTCACTGAGCTTACAATCATATTTGTAATGCACAGATTCACACAGATGTTAGGGGTTGGAAGGGACCTAGATCATCTAGTCCAACCCCCTGGCCAGAGCAGGATCACCTAGACCAAGTCACCCAGGAACAGATCCAGGCGGGTCTTAAGTGTCTCCAGAGATGGAGAATCCA
>JAOEGS010004391.1:0-22028 GCA_025447755.1 Corythornis vintsioides | reverse complement strand
AGAAAGAAAGAAAGAAAGAAAGAAAGAAAGAAAGAAAGAAAGAAAGAAAGAAAGAAAGAAAGAAAGAAAGAGAAAATTATTTCTCTTTTTATTTCTCTTTATTTCTCTCTCTTCCCGGGTGTGCAGTGGCAGCCCCCCAGGGATGCCCGTGTGCGGCGGGGCAATGCCAGGCTGCTCCAGCAGTGCCGAACCTCGAGGGAGCCGGTCGTGGGTGATGACGGGTACTTTTATTTTGTACTGCTTAAGAGAACTTAAATATTATCTCTGGCATACAGTACCCTCGGGAAAGGAAAAAAAAAAAAAAAGCAGACTGACAGAGTTAACTCAGCCGCTGCTGCTGGGACAATAGAGCAGAGCTTAAGTATTAAAAAGGCGAAAGGGGCGGGAGGAGGGGAATCCCTGCTCTGAACCTGCACTCAGGGATTTGTTTTATGCAGGCCTAGACACAATTTGCGTTTCTATCCATCACACGGACGTGTTGAAATTAACTTGACAACTGGTCCGGCTACCTCCTCGCTGAAGCGCCCGGGGAAGCCGAGCGGGCTCCGCCGTCGGGACCGTCTCGGGGGCCCGCAGCCCGGCTGTAGCAGCGGGGGCTCCCGGGAAGCTCTCTGTTTGCTCTCGGGTATTTGATCACCGCGATCGAGATCCCTCTGTTATTTTAGTTGCCAAGTTTCTCTCTCTCTGCCTCTCGTCGTCGTCTTCCCCCCCCCCCCCCCACCTCCCCGTACCTGTATGCCCTTATTAATATTGCTCGTCGCAGTAGGCTGACTTGAGTTGAATTTCCACATTCCTGAGCCCTAGCCGAGTCCTTACCTGTCGAGCTACAAACTCTTTAAAGATCCTGTCTTTGCATAGCTACGGGACTTTTTTTTATAGGATTTATTCTTTTTTTTTAGGTTGTTTGGGGTTGGTTTTTTTTTTAATGATCAAGAATGCATAAGGTGAGTTGTAATCCAACAACGCTTTGCTTTGCCACCTTGAAATCAATCCTGGGAAGAGTGGGGGGAGCCAAGGGGCGGCTTTCAAAGGCGGGAAGAGCGGGAGCGGTTCCCCGGAGGGCCGGGCCGGCAGCACAAGCGCAGCCCCGTCTCAGAGCGGGAGGGCAGCGACAAGCGGGGAGCTTCAACCTGCTGAGAACCTGCTGAGGAACCTGCTGAGGAACCTGACGAGGCTGCGCAGCCCTCCCGCTGCTCCGGGCACCATGAGCATCGGGGACAGCCCCGTCCCCGCCCGTCTGCAGCCCGGGCAGCGGCGGGGGAAGGGAGGGAATCGGCAACGCTAGAGCAGAGGATTAAAATTACAGCGGGGAGGGGGGGGAAGAATTAAATCAGGCTCCTCGGGGATGAGAAGGGAAGCGGAGCTGCCCAAGCAGGGTCGGTGCTCCCTCCCCCCCTAGCCGCATGCAGAGAGGGCAGGGCTGCCTCATTTGCGGGGCGCCGGTGAAAGCCTCGGGCTGCCGTCCCCAGCAGGTTGCTCGACGGGCACCAGCTGGATCGAATCCCTCTATGTGTGTGTGTGTGTTTGTTTGCTCCTTTGTTTTTGGCACGGCTCTCGGCCCGCCCTCGCAGCCACAGGTGCCGCCGCGGGGGTCTGCGGGGAACTGCGCTGCCCCGCAGGCGACCCGCGGAGGGGGCGCGGGAGAGAGTGCGGGAGCCCGTGCTGCTCCCTGCCCTGCCCCGCCGAGGAGCCTGCGTCTACCCACCCCTTGGACAGATCTCATGCCCTAGGGGATCCCCAAATCCTGCCTGATGGAGTCGTGTTTTCGCTGCTCTAATCTCCGCGGGGCTAAATACCTGCGCCGCCCTTTGTCGTAGCTGCGATGGGCTCCGTCGTCCTCCAGGCTCAGATTGACAGGGGTTTAGATGAGAAGGGAATTTGCTGAGGCTGTTTATCCATAAAAGAAGCGATGACGGGGGAGACCCCATCTACTTCAATAGCTGGATGACTTCGTAGAATACATCCCTCACAGAGAGAGGCAGGCGAGCCCAAAGAAAAATGCTTTGCAAAATAAGGCTAATGCTGTTGCTATTCGCTTTCATTGCGGTTTTTTGTTGGTTTGGGATTTTTTAAGAAAGCAGAAGATTGGGCACATGTTACAGCCTGGAAGGCAAATCCCTTTTCGAAATAGATTGTGGCTGCTTTAGGAGATTCAGAGCAAAAATCACAAGAATGCCGTTGGACTGAGCCTGGAAGTAAAATTGAGTAGACAGCAGGAACAGTAAAAGCCCTTACAGAAGGGCTATCAGTATCCTATCAGATCCATCACCGTGCCTGTAAGGCGATGAGGATACTTCACTTTCTTTGAACAATAGGAGAGAAATTTGCTCTGAGATCCAAGGGCTACTTCTAGGCTAGGCATGTGGGATGCAATTATTTCCTCTTTCATCAGCCACTGGAACTACCATTTTGTTGAAACCATATCCTTTGAGTGTAATGATACCTTTTCTAGCG
Organism: Corythornis vintsioides; assembly: GCA_025447755.1. Lineage (NCBI taxonomy): Eukaryota > Metazoa > Chordata > Aves > Coraciiformes > Alcedinidae > Corythornis > Corythornis vintsioides. Next base: position 19,574 of record JAOEGS010004391.1, on the reverse strand, counting down.
AGCTCTTTGCATGGAAAAAGGGAGAAGATGAAGTTAGATAAAACGCAGTTTGTGTTCCAGTGCGTTAGGTTTATTTTGTAGCGTGAAGAGCCGTTGTGTTAGTGGCAGCAAAGGGGTTATACTTGGCAGGCTTTTTCTTTCTTTGCTGCTGAGCACGTGTTCATGTCTTAATAAAACGTGATAAAAGCTCCACTTGCAGTGGCAAACGTGAGAGAAAATCACGCAGTACATAAGTATTCACTCGACTCTTGGTCAAGGAGAGGAGTGTCCTGTGAGGTGATCTGTCAGAGAACCATAAAGCAGCCACATGTCCAGTTAGGAGAGGGCAAGATCCCACACAGGTAGTCTTCCTTCTCAGCCAATTCCTCTTGTTCCCATTTCTGTTTCTTGTTCCCGAGTTTGTTGGAAGGAGATGAGTGAGGTGAAGCATCTCTTCATATTTCAGTCGATAATGTTTCCATCCAGGCATCGAAGCACAGAGTGCCTGAAACCCTGCTGGCTCCACGTACCCCTCGCGAAAATAGAACACATCAAATACTGACCTCGGTTAGCAGCAGGACTGAAACAGAAATACTTCCTGCGAAGATCGCAGAGTGGTCGGCTCCGGTTTAATTAATAAGCACATCGGAAGTTCAAAATCACAGCTGGACCACAGATGCAAATCACAGCGGATGCTCTGGGCACGATTGATGTGACACTCGGAAAGATGGAGCCGCGGGCATTGCCCGGATCAGGGCTCTGGGCGCAACCGCCACCCTTTTCCTCCTTTATCTTTTCTGAAGGGCAAGAAGCGGGGCAGCCGGAGCAGTGCCGCAGGGAACGGAGAGAACCTTCCCCTTCCCGCGGGAAGGAGGTCAAGGTGCGGTTCGAGGGGAGCAGGCTGTGGAAGCTGGCACTGCCCAAGGGAGCAACGAAAGGCGTCTTAACCCCTCCGGGGGACCGCGGCAACGCTTCTTTCGTGCCCCTGTGGCAAAACCGAGCGGAGATGGGGACGCAGCGGGATGAGGGCGGGGGCTACGCTCCCCAACCCCGGCCCTTGCCAAGGATGCCGGAGCACGCCGCTCCCTCTCAGGACTCTGCGGTGGGGAACGGGCCAGTCGACGCCGCTCCCCGCGCCTACAGCGAAACTCGCCCTGGTTTTGAGGCGTTTGCAGCAAACACCAACGAAATCCCCCCTCCTCTCGCCCATCCCCGGGGCTGTCCGACCCGGCCCCTTCGGTTCTCCGGCAGGCAGCGGCTGGGGCGCAGTCTCGACGGCGGGGGCACCACGTGGCAGCACCGGGAGCCCCGGCGAAGCACCCGGGCAGAGACCCGCGGGATTTACGCTTCGAGTCCCGGACGGTGCTGCTGCGGCACCTGGGCTGCCTGGTACCGTGACCTCGGTACCGTGAGCCGCTCCCCGGCCCCTCCACGGGCATCCTCCGTTGTGCTGCTTCCACTTCTCGCCCTTCCCGCCAACCACACACCCTCTCCTTTTAAGAAACTCGTCACCCTACCCCCCGCTTTTTTCCTCCCGGACTAGCAGCTCGGTGAGTTACACGCAGTAGCAGTTTCTGCCCAGAAAGGAGCTCGGTGTGTTGCCTACCGGTCATACCCTCAAAGCTCTTCCCATATTCTCTTGTGCCGGACGCTCCACGGGTTTGGGGTGAGAAAGAAACGGCAACTAAGATTAGACAGCTAAAAGAAGAAAAAAAACCCCAACCTTTCTTCTTGTCTACCCTGCCTCACCTGCCCGACTACGTTGTCGGCAACCATTTCAGTGCCGTTCTGTCCCCATTTTATCCAAAATACAAGTGTTTGTGGAAAAGAACGACAGATGCTGAAATGCCCGTATTAGGTGCTCTCCTCCAATGTTGCATCGTTTGATTGAAGGGAATATATTCGGCTTCAATCGACAAAATAATTGCACTTCTCGCTGCCCCCAGCTGACATAGGTATACAAACCATTTGAACGGAATTTAGCAAATTGTTGTCGTCATCATTATTCATTTTCCGACGTAATAACCGGCCCGTGTTTTTAGAGTAAAATTTAACTTCTCAAAGGGAAATGGCGCGATTTGGTTTATTTTATCCAAGTTTTCTCCCACAACCGTGGCTAAGCTATGGATAAAACCAGCTTCGATCCGAAAATCGTGGAGATTGGTAAACCTGCGTTGCAGCTGGACTGGGTCGAACTCTTGTCAGCACCATTTCGAGGTTTTCCAGAGCCATCATTTACTTCGCATCTTTACGATTCGTACACACACCTCGCTTCTTTCCCTAAGGCACACCTTGAAAAGCAGATGCGCATTTCAAACTAGACCTGAAGCCCAACAAATACTAGAAATAAAACATCAAAAGTGGCTACCTGTTCTCCCAGCTCACGTTCAGAAAGCTGCCCCCACCACAGCCCATATGTCTGAGACAGAGAACGGGCATTACATGAGATACACATCTATAAGTGTATATATACATATGTATAGACACACACCCATACGCACACACAGAGAAGTATAAATATGCCGGTTTTCGAATCTTAAAGAATTATAGATAAGACGGTATTGGGAAGTAAATAATCGTTTAAAGGCTTCAACTTTTGTCCCTTATTAATCGAGATTAGCGTTTCTCAATAGAACGTTGACTGTCTCAGCGTCTGCACTGAATTTATAGATGAAAGCAGTTCAATGCAACCGAGTCCCGAAAAGATCATTATCTCGCACTGGGCGGCAGGCAGAGTTTTTACACCGATTCTGCTGTTGTCATTGCATCTTTCGAATATTTCGTTGTGTCACGGAGACAGCTGCACCCATGTGCCGGGACTGCTTAACTGGGGGAGGTGTTCCCAGGGTGTTTGGAAGAGCTCTTGGCCCAGAAAACTCTTTCAGTCATTAGGCAATTAACCTGGGACGAACGTTTACAACCGTACGGGCTGAGGACACTTCAGAACCGGGTTCTTTCTCCTTTGGGCTTCGTTTGTGCTAAGTTATCTCCAGTGCACGTTTCTCTTTCGGGGATCATTTTCAAACCCTTTAACCCCGGTACCCGCGGCGTACGTCTTTCCACTATCTTTCCCACGATTATTACTAAAAGGGTTTGGTTGTTTCTTTTTCCCTCTGAAGAAAAGAGCAAACACCCAACGAGGCAAAGAGGAATACCGACTGTCTCCTGCACGGTTGGGGCTACACGGGGCGAATCGGAGCGGGGAAGTGTCGAGCATCCCCTCGACTCTGGCGGGGGGAGCTCGGTGCCGAGGGGCAGGAGCCGTCCGATTCGGGGAAAAGGCAGGGGAGAGGCAAACTAACCTGCCGGGAAACGTCTCTTCGGACCGGCATCTTCTCAGGAAGGAGAGAGGGAGAGGAAACAGAGGAGCCGCTGGCTCTTCCCGAGGGAGCAGGCACTCTGCTCGCCCCCGACAGTGGCTGTTCACCCCAGTCCTTTGCCTCCCCTTCTTTCACACGAAATCCAGTCTCGCTAGACTGTGCATGTCTTTATTTCTCACTCAGGAGGGCCACGACATCGTCTACTTTTTTTGTTTGTTTGGGTTAGGTTTGGTGTTGTTTGTTGTTGTTGGGGTTTTTTTGTTTGTTTGTTTGTTTGGGTTTTTTTAATAAAGATCTCCTGAAACCGGAGCTTAGTTTTCAACACCGCGGACAGCAAAAGCCAAACCTCTGTCGAGGCTGGATAGACGGCGGAGCCCTTCGGGGGAACTGGGACAGCCGCCCATAATCAAGCAATTAGTTGAGAGCGGAGCTGGGAGCTGCCAAGCTCCTTCAGGATCTCTCCCAGGGCGAGCTGAAAGGGTGCCACGGCAGATGCGGGGATTCAGCCGCCCGCAGCCCGCCGAGAGCCGGGGAAGGTCGTGCAGAAAACTCCTTAGAAGCGGGTGAGGTGCGCTTACGGAGCCAGGGTACGGGGAGAGCAGATTGATTGCAGCTCGGGCTAGATCAGTGTCTCTCCATTGTCATCCTCCCCTTTAAAAAAAAAAAAAAAAAAAAAAAAAAAAAAAAAAGACGGAGAGGGAGAGAAAAAAGTAGGCGGATTGCAGTGACTGACTGCCCAATGGCAGCCCCGGGTCTCAGGAGAGTTACAGAGTGAGAGAGAGAGAGAGAGAGAGAGGCACTTTCTGCCATCCAAATCCCTTAAACCATCCTCATTCCAACACGAGAACCCACTGTAACAACTTCCAACCACTGAGACATGACAGGCAGGAGCCCAGAGGCAGCAGCAGCAGCGAGAGCAGCAGCAGCAGCACATACTCTGCACAGGGAGCAGCATTAGCACCAGGGGAATACTAGACACAACAATACAAACAAACAAACAAACAAACAGACAAAGCCCCCCCAAGCCCAAGGGACTGGATTCCAACTCAGATTCAAGCCACAGCTGACACCAAAAAGGGTGGGGAATTACGACCAGGGGGGGCCAGAAAGGAATAACCAAGGAAGAGAACTCCAACAGTGTAAACGGGATTCAGCCATGATCCTTTTTTCATCTCGCAGTGTTTTTCTCTCTGTGTATTCCCCTCAGATTTTCCTCTTCCTTGCCAGTGGGAGTTACCTGTAGGTGATCCAGACTTTTTTTTTTTTCTCCTTTTTTTTTTTTTTTTTTTTTTTTTCAAAATACGGTTTGAAATGACCCCGCTAGCAGCTACCTAGGGGCAATGCGCAAAGCAAACAGAGGGAGCCGGGAGAAGCCAGCACGGGCGGCAGCTCTGTGCAGTGAGTGGTGGTGAGGACGGTGGTTGGTGGCGGTGGCGGCGGCGGAGGTGCTGTGCCGATGCTGTGCTGGTGCTGTGCCGGTGGTTACCGGCGCTGCTGCTCGGACCCTGCCCGTGGGGAAGGTACCTACACGGCCAGGTAACTCCCGGGGTTGCCCAGCCGGCGGGGGCCGGGGCCCGGCGTGCCCGCGGCGGGGGCGGCGCACCTTGGGAGGGCGGCGAGGCGACGGGGCACGGAGCGGCCGGCGTCTTCCCCGGGGACTCCGACCCCGACTCCTCCTCCTGCCAAACCGGAGATGGGCATCGCTTCGCTCTCGTCGGGGGAAGGGTGTTTGTGCGCGGAAAAACCCCCGGGAGCGGGGGGCTGCCGCAGCCGGAGGCGAGCGCCCGGCCCCGCAGCGCGGGAAGAACCCCCGCTTGCGGAGCCGCTTCGCCGCCTGCCTTCGCTCCGGAGGGATTTCCAGTCCCCGCGGTTAGAGCTGGCTCCAGGACCTTTTCCTTGTGAGGAAGGGGGTGGAGGTAGGGGTGGGGGAAATGAGAGTTGGTGGGTGGGACTGCAAGGAGTTTCGGTCTCTTTTTTTTAATATCTATATCTGTTTCTAACGTTGTTTGCGGTGGATAAGCAGCGGCTGGCCTCAGTCCGTGTGGGCTGCGCAAAGAGTACCCGCCGTCGTACTCTCTTGCAGGTCCCCCGGCAGCTCTCCGGCTGTTAGGTTAGGGGGTCGGGGGTGGCGGGCAGGGGGTGACGGCGCCAGGCTCAGTGCCGAGGGCAGTCAAACCCGTGCGGGGCTGCTGGGGAGCTGGCGAGGGCTTCTGCTTTCCGCACTCCGGCACAGACCCGGCCACGTTTGGAGGCAGCCGCGGGGGGAAGAGGGCGCCGGAGGCGGCAGGTCCTCCGGCCGGTGGAGCCGGTTTAAATTCGGGACCCTTCTCCCTCCCTCAAACGACCATCCCTTGAGCCCGGGGCACTGCGTTCCCCTTCGTGCCGGGGTTGGGCGATCGGTTGCTGGGGAGGGTCGGGTCCGGCCCGGGGTTCACCTCGGCTGGGGCTGTGATGGGGAAAAACCTCCTCGGTATCCCCGGCTTCGCGTTCTCCCTGCCTGCGGGGTCCCGGAGGATTTAACTTCTTTCCCACCCTGTGCCAAGGTCGGACCTTTTTGCACCCTGGCGGGTGGAAAATTTGACCTCCTACCTCTGAACCGTATGTGGATTAATGTATACACGCGTTATTATGATTTTTTCCTCCCCCTCTGTATGAATGCATCGGAGCACATGCATATTAACGAGCACGTGTGCGTGTGTTCCTCTGTGTGTGTATTTTCTGTGGGCTGTAGAAAAAATACAGCCCTCTGCTATAGAGGAAAAGTAGGAATCAACACACCCATAAAAAGAAACTAAATGCCTATTTCTACATTCTTAATTCTTAATGAAACGCACATGCTTTGGCCACTTATTTTATTTAAAAGGCACTTGATTTATGGAAGGACGTTAGGTTTAATTCGACTGGGTGCTCTTAATTAGAGCAAATAGCCACAGCTGCCTGTTTCTATTCCCAGGCGGGATATGTCTGCTGGTAGGTGACCACTAGCTTGTAAAAAAAAAAAAAAAAATTAAATTAAATTGCAGTGCTATCCTTCCCGCCCCCCCCTTCTTTTTAAACAGGAGGAAGGAATCGTAATAAATAAATAAACACACCCTTTTAATATAAGCGTAGCCATATTTTTCTTCAAACCGTAGGAAATTACTATCCTACAAAGTTTTCCTTCTATAAATAGTTCAAATCTTGAAACAAAAGTTTTAAACCGCACACCAGATGCTGGGATGCTGGCGGTTTCCCTTGCTGTGTGACATAATTATAAGGTCCGAAAGCAAAAGCTATAGAAGTATAATAATAATACTAAGGCGACTGCTGAGGGGAAATACAAGGGAAGCAATGCCTGCTTTATTTAGAGCGAACTGCTTGGGGTTCTTTTGAGCTCTGCCCCGCGACAATGAGGAGTTGTGGTGGATAAATAATGCTCCCTCGCCTTTCCCTGTGCCATCCCCAGTTCATCCCCTCAGCGGCAGGTCACTCGGAGCTGGACCCGCGGAGCCGAGCTGGCTATTGCAGTCCAGCAGAGCAGAAGGGAAAGGGATCAGGAGGTGAAACCCAACAAAGCGGAGCCCCAAACCAACCCGCACCTCCCTCCATCCATCACTCCGGAGGGACAGAGCCGCTTGCCGCTCCGGGGAGACCAGCCGCGCTCCCGGGGAGATGCTGCCCGGCTCCTGCCGCCCCCATTCCCGCTCTCCCTCGGTGCCACCCCCCGCGCAGGGCTTTGCTGCACCTCGGCTGCCTGTCCCCCCCACTTCTGTCCCCCCAGTAAGCGGGGAGAGCCGGGGAATCCGCGATGCTTCTCCCGCTCCCGTTTGAAAGTTAAAAGAGGGAGTTATTTCAGTGCTTAATGGATAGTAGCCGAGCGAACTTGTGGTGTTTATCTTGTGGGTAAATATACTTCTCTGGCTTACTAATGGTAGCTTTTGAAGATTAAAGCATAGTAGAGCCTGTTCGAGCATTATCTTCTGGTGTCTGGTTCTGCTATCCTCACTCTCTGGAGAGGAGGATGCTTCCCAAGCTGCTATTTAGTGAGTTCTCATGGATTGTCAATGGTTATGTTAATTTCGCCCGAGATCTCTATCATCTTTTGGCTATGGGAACAACTCCTCGGATTCGAAGCTGCTCTTCCTTCAGGGATAAAGGCAATAGTAGCAGGGGCAGTGTTAACAAAGCAAACCGAACGCCGGGTGTCTGTGCTCTGTGAGTCGGCGCAGGGTGAAGGGGAGACTCAAACCTCGGTTATTCTGCTAGAGAGGCTGTAAAGCAAAAACCCCATGGTGAAGAAATGGGTTTTTCTTAATGAAAAAAAAAGGGAGTGATGAAATAGAATTTCATTTTCTGAATGAAAAACTCACCGGGGCCTCAATGTTTTTGTGTGCATTAGCTGGGAAGAAAGTGAAGTTATCTTAGACTAGATCCAAAATAAGTTTAAAAAATCAACTCCTGTATAAAATTTGTTCTGTATTTTAAGTATGCTATCTGATAAAATGATCTGACTAACCTTTGGCCCTCTGAGACACTGTAAACATTTTTACAACCAGAAGCAATTAGTGTCTGATTTTCCAAAAAAAAGAAAACTGACTGCAGCTAGAATAGCTGGTACTAGAGTGATTGATGCATTTTAATGCTCTAGACATATTTTGGTAATCCAATTACATATTTAAAGTATAAAACTGACATTTAATAATACTGATGTAATTAGTGTAAATGTCTGAAAACCAGGATTATATATAATACTGCCTGGCATAACTTCTTGCAGTGCATGTTTGACTGTGCTTGTACACATACACATATTTAGCATCTTCTAAAGGAGATGGTGCTGGTCTAACTTGCCATTTGTGTACTCTTTTCACTGTTCATCTTCTTTAGAGCTGAATGCATTCACTAGCAACGTGATGGTTGGTGCTTAAGAAGCTTATTTCAGGGATTATCTGCTGGTACATAGATAGAGTTAATTCAGTTATTTTCTGTGTGGTTGGGAATAATTTATGAGAGTCTGTGTATGTAGTAATAGCAGCATAAATCTTCATAGCAGCTACGTATTCTAACACCATAATACAGCAAATACTTGATATTAATGAGTATCAAGGCAGGTTGGGAAATGCAGAGAGTGAATCCTCTGCACATTTTGCATCTGCTCTGCTGATGGTCCCATGTCCTTATGATTCCACACCCTTTGCAGCAGGGCTTCATGGGAAGCAGGTTAGAAGGAACACGTATTTTTCATATGCCTACAGGAAAGCATTCATGCCTAATACCTAAAGATTAGGGCTGATAGAAACAGTCCCTGGAGCTTGTCTCTTCATCTGTGCAGTGCATGAGGGAGTTAGAGCAGAGCACAGCCAGGCTGCCCTGCAGGGCAGAGCCTCCAAGGGGGCAGCTTCACCATTAATATCAACCAGTGTGACTGATGCTCCCATGTTAGCTGTTGCAGTCAGGGTGACACAGGCTGTTGGTCCACTCTCCCCATCCTGGTTAGATCAGGGCTGTATTGACCTCTGTGATAAAACTGTCTGCTATGGAAACAGGATTGTCCCTGCCCCAGTCACTGGACTGTGGTGTAAATCTGTCATTTCTCTACTTTTCCACCTTGTTCATCTTATATTTGAGATGGTATTTAGGTCAAGCTTGCTCTCTTGACCTCGGTGCAGTGTGTCATGCCCAAGGAGAGCTCTGTTGACATCCTTAAATACTCCTTTTACATGGCAATGTAGTAATAGTCACATATAAGAGGATTTGGAATAGGATTTCAGCTTTAAGGTCCCCCAGAGATGTGTTGGCATAGACACAGAACAGGTGATCCTCCAAAGGGTATAGGCTATTTTCAGGATCACCTAAAGCTAATGCTTTAGCTCAGCAGAAACAAGAAAGACAATCATTTCATGCTGGGCTGCCAGAATCACAGTGAGTTTGGCTTACCTGTGTGACACAGACTATTTCCATGTATCAAAGCAGCCACACAAAAGTGGGTATGTGATTATGACATGACTTCTTGGAAGCTCTAGAAGGTGAAATCCATCATCTCTCTGAGAGACCCAGGCTAAAATCACAGAGCTTTGGTAAATCTCTGAATGGCCTCCATGGTCTAGGCCAAGCACTCAAGTTCTGAACATCCTTGAATCCAAATGCCTTTGATGTAGGTAACTCTCTAAATCCTTTTTGGCAAACACTTTCTGGGAATGAGCATGCCTCAAAATAATAATAATGATAATAATAATATTTTAAAAGTGATTATGATGAACAGTGTCAGCACACAGAATTTGTAGAATGACAGCTTGGAATGATCACATATGTTGAATTACCTAACAGTGGGTATAAAGCAGCATGAAATATTCATCTGAGTAGCTAAGATAAAATGCAGATATGTATTCATATTAAGCAAAGGCTTAATCACAGAATCATAGATTCATAGAATCATTCAGGTTGGAAAAGAACCCTTGGGATCATCAAGTCCAACCATCAGAAAAAAATCTTATGGAGGAGGTGTTCAAGAGCTAATCAAGGTGAACTGCAATTGTGTAGTTAGACCAACAAACACATTTTATGTGAAAAAAAAATACATTTTATGTGGAAAAAAATGCACCACATGTAGCTGTCAATATGACATGCTAAGGGTAGAATGGTGCAGAGTGTTTGCTCAGTGCATGGGACTGCCTAATTTGTACTGAAATGCTGTCAGAGAGATTCTTAACCCCCAAAATACAGTTTAACCCTCTTGGTCTTCCCAAGAAAGCTGGGACCAAAGGAGTTCTCAAGGTGTGCTGACACCACCTGACAGAACTGGTTAATGTTAAAAGCCCAATTTCTTCAGCCCATGCCCTTTGCATGTTGTTTTATCTTCAGTGGACTCTCACTGGTGTTTTTCACATGTGCTGGCAAAGCACCTCTACCTGCTCACTACCTGAACAGGTGGCTTTTTGTAACTCCAGGTCCACCTTGCTTGTTTCTTCTCATTATTTCTGTGCAGCATTACCCCAAAGCCCCCCAGCTATGTAACTGACACATAATTTATATACATGGAAGAGTTGTATGGGAACCACCCGAGCCTCTAGCCATGAGAACAGTGATCAAAACATCTAGGTATGAAAGCAAGATCTCCATGACTTTTGCATCATAAGACTGTGCTGTGCACATGTGAGTTGAATACACTTGTCACTGAAAGCTGCAGGTTTCAAGCCTAGAAGTGCTTGGGAGGCTACAGAAGACCAGGAGCTTAGGCACAGGAGTGTTTTGGAAGAAAACACAGGGCAGGCAGGTTGCCAGAGATTATTAGCACCCTCTCCTTCTCTTTTACTCTCCCTTCAGTCCTCCCTGAAAGGTAAAAGGATAAATTTTCCTTCCACTGTGGAGAGCTCTACTGCTGGCTGCTTGTCTTGTCAAGACAACTCCTGCATATTTACTTTTGTTACAACACAGGCACAAGGAGCATTGCAAATACTTCAGCTAGAGCAAATGTGAAGAAATTCTAGATATAGAGATGGAAGGAATTTTGTCAGCAGCTTTTTCTGTCCATATGCAATATATTCCTATGACTTTTCTATTACTGCCTAGATGTTGTTAGGACAAACCTTTGGAGTAAACCAAGTTGTTGGGTTTTTTCCACACTTTCCTCTTGGGATATCTTTCTAAGAGGCAGTTTCCTTGTCAGTGCAGTAGAGCAGAAAGTTGCCTGCTTAGTTCTAATGGAGTACAGACAGTTTTTCTGAAGTTAGGATAGTTAAGGCCAAGCAGTTGCTCTCATTGTAAAAAAATCTGTCTTCCACTAGGATTTGACAGCAAGATGTTTATTAATTATTTTACAACAAATCATACCTTCTTTAGTAAATCTGAAGACAGGCTAAGTTAGAGAGCTATTGTAACTTTTTCTGGAAATAATTTTAATAGTGCATACAGTTTGTACCCATGTCACAGTTAGTCTGGAACATTTATTTTCTTTTCAGCCTATGCTCGTGGATCAGATTTCCCTCATGGCAGGAACCCACAAAGGATAAAATTCACGTTTATGCAAAAATCCCACTTAATCATCATGGTGACATAGTCTTTGTCCCAGCTCTTTGTCCAAGGTCAAGTTTCACCCTGAGTTTCTCAGTTATAAGAAATAAAGGACATCCAGTGGTATAGCAAGTGTGCAACTGAGGGCAAAAGCTGGTCTCAGAGGTTTAGCATGTGGCAGAAGAATTTCCTCCTGTGAAGTGGCACCAAGTCATTGTACAGCATGTCCCAAATTGTTTATTTGAGGTAGGGCATCACTTTCAGGACTGATTGAACCCTGGGAACTTTGCAGTGCAAAGGTAATACCAACGAGTTGCATCTTCTGCCAGCAGGTACATGGAATGCACAACAAAGGTATCCAAAACATTTGCTTCTGGATGGCCAACACCATGGATCTGTACAGCATTTAGGGAAGCTCTTGTATCTTCTCTTTCCAGCCTTGAGAGCCCAAGGCTTCTCTCCCCTGGGGTGATGTCCATAGGTCAGCAAGGTGACAAAGCAGGAGCAATTCTGCCACGGTCAATGGAGTGACTCAGGTGCCAGTGAGAGAAGAACCACATGGAAAGTTGGTATGAGCCTTGTTCTGCCAGTATCCCTTTGAGTACAGACTTGGCATAAGCTGCCATGTTATGCAATTTAAGGGGAATGTGGCCATATTTCCCAGGAATATACAGGGAAAGCAATATTAATAGGAGTCCATGTCAGACAATACCTCCAATCAGTCCTATGGACTACAGAAAGAATAATTATGGCCTCTGGTTCCAGTAAGAGATGACATAAACACAAAACATTATTCATTTTTATTATTTTATTTTTATTTTATTTATGTGCAAGGCATTGTGGGGCAGCTCAGCTTTCAAAGCTGGAAGTGAGCATAAGCCATAAAGGTAAAAACCACTGTGAGTGGGGCCTGGAAAACAATTGGAGGTGTATTTAATTGAAAATCAAGTGCTGCAGTACTGGATATCATATCCACTCTCCTAATCTGGCTGAAGTGAGACATAATTATGAAATGTGACTACTATTTAATAATAGTTTCTTTCTTTCATGGATCAGAAGTGAATTATCCTCCCAATCTTCAAGTGAACTGGGCAGGGATCATTTCCCTTGCTGCTGAAGTGGAATGCAGCAGCTGCTATGTAGTGCCTAGCAGAGGATCAGCTCTGGTCCTAACATCCCTGGCACTGAGGCAAGGAAGCATCTGACAAAGCCCAAGTGCATCTCTAGCTGATTTGGGCCAGGGTGGTAGGATACCCTTCTAAAAATTGTGCTTTTTCCATGGTGGGATTTGCTCTGCAATGAGGGCAAGCAAGGTCTGAGACTGGACTGGTGTCTGAGATGCTGAAAGGAAGTATCCTGGCTTCTGCCTGCCTCAGTTTCCCACAGCCTTACTAGGGCAATAACAACACTGGAGGTAGGGGAGTGAAAACTGCCACAGCATTTTGAAAACAGAAAATGTGATTTAAGTGCCACATCATTACTTTCAGAGACCCTTTTCCAACCAGATGGAGGCATGCAGCAGAGAGGGCATGATTGTGTCTTCTCTGAAATAGGGCATCACTATTGCCTATGTCACAGCCATGTCCAGTGTCACCTTGGGGACAGGACAGAAGGAAAGTGTTGCTTACTGAAGTCCACCAGCATCACTTCTGGCAGTGCCTCCTCCTTCCACAGGAGCCAGACAGTCAACCCAGGGACAGTGAAGCAAGGCTTGGCTGAGGAGAGCTGCCTGCCTCAGGATGCAGGGTGTCCCATGGCAGGCTGGGTGGCAGGCAGGACATGGTTAAGGGAGTGCTGAGGGGAATAGCAGCATCTCTCATGACTCCTTTGGCTGCTGGCCAGGGAGCCATGTGACTCCTTGGTTAAAAGAGTCCTCTCAACCATGAGATACTTTTTTTCCCCCCTCTGGTTGTACCTTTTCTTCTCTGAAGTTAAAAGAAAACAAAACGTACCCACAAAACTTTCCACATTAAAGTTGTATTGTAGTCCAATGACTCAGGGTGAGAAACTCAAGGGGGATGAAGAGGAAGGGGAACATTTCTGAATCAGACCTGTTGTGCTGATCCTGAAAGGACAGGAGGAGTTTTCTGTATGGAGAACAGCACTGTGGTACAGCACAGTAAAGGACAGGACTTCAATCCATTGCCTACTGCTACCACTGAATCTGCCAGGGTAGCTTCAAATTCAGTGGACTTTGATGCTATCAAAAGGGCAAAGGGTGGAAGTGCAAATAAATATGGCTCAATCTGATTCACAGTAAATTCCTCTTTCTCCACTCCCATGGCCTAAAGGGTCCATGGTCTAGCTTTACAGTTTTGGGTTGTTTTCTCTTATTGGCACCTCTCATCCCAGTATCTGAGCACTGCCCTTAATAATCAGATTGACACATCCTTAGCAGACTTCCTGGAGTCTTTTGTTCTTCTCCCTTTTCTGTCTCTGGGGAGCACTGCACAGGGAAGGTGCTTCTGAGGGGAGGGATGGGGTCAGGTTATTGTTGTCAGTGTCACTCTGGTGATGTTGTAGAAGATGTATCAAAGAGGAAGTTCTTGCACTGTGACCTAAAGGTCATCAGACTCTGGATTAGTCTAATCTCTCAAAGTTTGTTCCCCAGACAGATCCTTTTGACCGAAAGTAACTTACCTCTGGGCTCAGAACTTTGTCTTGTGTTTGATGCTCTTTGTTGTTCCAGAGGAGCAGAGCTTGGCTCTGCCTTGTCTTGCTGGGCCATGATCCACTAGTTGCTGTGTTAGGCTTCACACCTTGAAGTGGGGATGGAGAAGGAGGGATGAGAAGGACTTGGTTGTGCACAGCATGGTGGACACATGGTATCTACTTTGAAGTCAGTATGCTGTTGTCATTGTTTTTTCAGTGTTTTGTAAGTCATAAAGCCTGTGTCTCCCTTTGGCTTTGTCTTCCTTTGGGAGATGAAGGGCAAAGCATTTTGCAAATTGCCAGCTAAGCAGTTTTGCAGGTTCACCCATCTGTTTGAGTCTCTTGGAGGCTGCACTGAGTGGCTGGGGAATGGCAAGTTCAGGGATGTCCATTAGCCAGTAACACATCCTGTAAGCTGTGCTGAGGATGTGGGGATGCTGGATAGGATTTGGAAACAGTGGCTTTCTCCTTCATACCCCCAAAACACAGACATGCTTCTGAGCAGAACCAGGGCATCATCTTGGTGTAAATATGAATTTTTAAGGAATGCACTTGAGACAAGCATGTGTGCCTGCCCCTGTGTGCTCCTCTCCTCTCCCCACCCCAACTATGCAGCCTGCCAGAGCTGGCTCCTCAGCAACAAGACTTGGCAGGTGGCACCTGATGAGATAATCATACCCTTGGGACATTAGGAGGCATGAGGTGCAGCCAGGTGCTCCTAATCTGTCCATGGGTGTGATTTTCTGTGGTAACCACACCCTCAAGTGTTGTCTTACTGCAATTAGGAAATTTGTTTAGTTTAGGTCAAGTGCTTCTAGCAGGGTGCTCTCCACATCTAACATGTATTGGCATGGTGGGAGCATGTGGATGTCCAGGGTCAGGAGATGCACAGTGACTCTTGTAACTAACAGGGAAGAGATTCTCCTTCTCAACTCTCTGCTTATATCTGAACCTGGACCTTCCTGTTGTGAAGACCCACCAATCTGAACAGGAATAAAATTTATTCAATTTGAACTGGAATAAACCATGGAGCTGGATTCCTGGGATGAGACACTCCATTTCATAGGTGTCACAGACAAGGAACCTTTTCAGAGTTTGTGATTTTCACTTTGTGTGATTTCTACTTCTGCAAGATGTGGTTTAAAAACTAAAAACATATAAGGGCCACACTGCAGCAAAGGTCAAATGACAGTGCCTTCTTGTAGGGTAGAAAACACCTTCCTCTCTCAGGCTGCCTTGCACTTCAGGCTTTCTCTTGGCATGGAAGCTAGGCTGTTAAATGTCTGGTAGTAAAAAATACCAGTCAGCTGGGTTCTTACCTTCCTATTAAAGGCTTGGTGTAATGAGGTCTAACAAACCATGAGGTGGTCTGGCTGTCACAGAGGTCAATGGGAAAGGGGAGGCCTCCAGGTGCTTGCATAACTCATTCTCAATGTCTTCACTTGGGCAGAGCTGTCATTGCTTGTCATGCCTCTTGCAATATTGCAGGAGATATAAAATCTAACAGCACAGAAATGGCTCCAAGTGCTGTCAAGGTCCTGGTGTGGCTTTGGAGGAGCCTTTCCTGCCTGTGTGCTGGGGTTCCTCTTCCATCATTGCCTGCTTTTGCTGCAAGCAGGGGAAGATCTTTGTGTCTTTACACAGGGAAGCTTGTGCAAAACTTGTGCTGTTTGCCCATCATTCAGTTATTGTTTAAGTTAGAGTTTTAATTTTGGCTCTTCCACTGCAGGGTTTAGCTCACTGTATTTTGTTAGGATAGTGCTGTTTGTTGGAAGGAGGGCCTGGGATATTTTACCTCTCTGAAAATGAAAAACACTTTCAGTGCTAACAAAAGTCCCGATTTTCTTCATATTGCACAATTAAGTTTTTTTGAGGTGCATTGGGGCTTTGCTTCCAGGATAGTTGCCATTGTATACCTAATTAGAAACCAGCTTTAGCTTTCTGACAATAGCTGGCACAGATTATGTTCACTCTGAGACATCTTGTGAGATAATTAAAGCGATGACTGACAACACAGCCCAGCAAAAGGAATGTTTCTCTAAGCAGAGCCATTTTCCAGGTTGCTTGTACATATTTTTGTTAAATGCAGCCCTGGTATAAGTACCTTGACTGATTAATTCCCCAGAAATGAATCTGGCACTTTATTTTTTTGAGAGTGCAAATCCTGAAATTCAATTTCTGACTTTTTAAAATTCCTGTCTAAATGCATGTCTATGAGCACACTGCTTATGAAGGGTGCCTGAATCACAGCCTTGGAAAATGAATTCCTCTCCTTACCCACAAAACCAGCACAGCACAAGCAGAGGGTGTGTGAGCTTTCCCACTCCCCCCCCCTCCTTGTGTCTCATCCATGACCTAGAGGGGCAACCTCTAGCTAGCACAAGCGGGTGGCTCTCCCTCTCTGTACTTATTTAATCCTTGGCCAACCTGCTAAGGCTGCCAACAAGGGTGCCAATTGTGGTGGTGGTTTCTGTGATGTGGATAGTCATCTTACTGGGAACTGGATTAAGACCATCAACTCATTTCAACTACTCTAGGCCACAAAGCATCTGCCAAACGGTAACCATTTTTTTGGTCACTCCTGACTTGGGTCATGTTTGGTTCAGCAATGAAAGGTTCCATATCCCAATATACCAATTCTCTGAGCCATACAGCTTCCCGGAATAATCTTTTTTAAAGGTGGAAAACATTATTTATTGCTCTAGGTTATGCTTTGATCTGTTGGTATTTTAGTGTGCACGTTGGCCCTGTAAGGTGCATCATTCTCATTGCTGTATTGTAGATGGTTCAGATGCTGGAAGATGGCAGGTGGTGTAATCTAAAATGAGGTCTCAGAGATAGTGGTTACACACTCTGGCACTTCAGCTGGCATTATATTTCAACCTAAAACTGATCTTAACTTCAGACATCACACAGTCCCTCAACAGTGAAACCACCATTAAATTGATTACATGGCTTCCTTTGCTTTTGTTCTTTCAGGGATGCTTAGATACCTGTGTTGGATCTGTGGCATCAAGCAGCTTTACTGGTAGCAATTCCAGCAGTAAATTGTATTGTCAGGGGTCCCTGCTGATCCCACCACAGGCTTTGGTGTGTGCCCATGTGCACCTCACTGGGAGCTGGGCTACTTCACAGGTGCTGCAGAGACTCAAATCACACATCTCAGCAGGGCAGTGAAACCTTCCTGACCCCAGCCTAGTTAGCAGTCATTTAGCACACCTGGCAATGGAGCTAGGGCCAGCTGAAATGCCTAATTTGATTGCCAATTAATAGCTTTTCTTCGTGCTGGTCACCTCTCTTGTTCAGAAGAAAACCAGCCTAGGATGAGGAGCATGTTGTCAGCATTTTGGAGGTATGTCTGTCTGGCTTTTCTTGGGTAACAGAAAGCTGTGCAATGTTGTCCTCAGCTCTCCCTTGAGTTAAAGCAAATCCTGAGAGGTGACTGGGTTTTTCTTTCCTGGGGGTAATTAACAGTTACTCTAGCATGAAGGCACTGCTTGGCTGGCATTAGTTCCTCAGAACAATGAGTCACCTACCTGCTTCTCTATTGCATATGGAAGAAAAGCATGCTGTGATATCAAAGGAGTGCCTGTTGAGATGATAAAATATTCTGAGTAGATCCATTACAGCTACAGATGTTCAGAATCAGCAGATAAAGGAAAAAAAAAAAAGGTATTATGAGCCTGTGGCAGAATCTGTTTTTTAATCCCACAAGAAAAGTGTCAGGAGCATCTTGCCACTAGATGTTACACAGTGGTCTATTGGTATTAAACTGTGAGACATATTTCAGATTTTTTTTTTTCTTTAAACAAACAAAAATGATTCAATATATCCTTCTACTGTGGAAAACATGTTTCTGTTAAGAGAAATAGAAGAAGATGGAAAAAATAGGGAAAAACTCTTTGAAAGATTATATCCAGTCTTATAGACAAGTACAGAAATCTTAACTCTTGAATTCTTTTTTAAAAAATAAATGCATCACTACAAAGTGCTCTCTCTTTTAAAAAGTTCTCTGCTTATTTGGAGCCCTTTTCTGTGTAGTTTTTCTAGAATATAAGCTTCTCTTTCAATAGAGGCTAAGGCTTAAATTCAAGAAAACACATGGAGAAATTTAAACTTGCTGGCTTAAGAGAGCTTGTACTTACATGCATATATTTAAGCAGACCATGTCCCATATGTGGAAAACATAGGGCATATACAGTGCCTGGTGTCCTTGTATGTTCCCTGAGTACAAAGGGATTTTGATAAATGCTTAACTCTTTCCTAAACCAAGTTCTAAAGTCAAGTGGTAGCTCTCAATTTTACTTTTTCACTGGCAAAGCCATGAAAGGTGAGCTAAAAATGAAAAGTGCCAGAGACCCAGTGAAATCTCAGCTTGGGATGTAGCAGTTTACATAAGTAGGTGGAAGTTTTCCTTTCAGTCTGTTGTCTGTGTGCAAAAGCCAAACTGAGATGAAAGATGATGGGTAGCAAGGGAGGGACAGACAGCAGGACCTGTGTGTCCCCCAGGGAGAAGAGGATGGAGAGCAGGGTGAGGTTGAAAACCCACTGGGAAGGAGAACCAAGAAGAGGAAAAGGGAATGAATCCAACAGCTGGAAGGAAGAAAGTGGAAAAGCTGGAGCTGTTGAATCAAAGAGGCTTTAGGATGGTTGCTGGTGAAGGAGACCTGGCTCAGAGTCATCAGTTGGGCAGAAATGTAATCACACAAGAGCAGCTTTGTTTGCAAGCTGGCATGAGCACCACAGTCTGGAGAGGAGCATGTCTTGGAAGCAGGTGGCAAGTGCAGAGTTGGGAAGTATGATCATAAAGGACATGCAGAGCAGCTCAGGTAACAGACCTTAGACCAGGGACACCTGCTGTGCTGCTGAGGCTTATTTGTCCCCAGAAAGAATGGGACTGACCATGGCTGGTCAGGAACAGAGACACAGAACATGACTCATAGTTGGCTGATTTCAGCTAACAGAGGGTGATCCCCCTTTTGAGAATGGGGCTCGGAGAGAGGTGCAGGAAAAAGAATGTAAAAAGTAAGAGACAAAGGACAGTTTACATCAGGAAGAGAATTCACCTTTGGAAGAAGATTTTCTTCATGGCTGCTCCACATAAATTGTGCTCAGCTCTGCTGTTTCAGGGTTTTGGGGTCTTTGATGAGGCTTGTGAACTCCTAAGGATAATTTTACTATGTAGCATCCCAATATGCAACCATCTATGAAACTTAAAGCCTTATGTAGATGCATATGAAGTCTAGAGATCCAGAAATGTTGTCATACTAATGGTTAAAGAAGACATGGATTAAAGGCTCTCTTTACAGGATTTCATTTGTGAGTGTTGGGGTGAATGTGCTCCTTTACCTGAGAGTTTACAGCTGGGCTGTGTGACAGCAGAACATGATACTACAATTCTTCAGTCACAGCAAATGTCCTAGAATATCAGTGTGCAGTGCTGAGCAGGGACAGTCACTCCTGAGGGGATGCTCAGCTTTTCCTTCCTCTAGAGCACAAATTCACTTGAAAAGCCAAGATTTCAGGGGGTATAGCATTGTTTGTGTGCAGACAAACTATGAAGGATTTTCTTTTCAAGTTAATCTCTTTCCATCTCTAGAGCTAACTCAATATTTCATCTGTCAGGGATCCAGCTTT
>JAOEGS010004389.1:0-12882 GCA_025447755.1 Corythornis vintsioides | reverse complement strand
GACAACCAGAGCCTGTGATTTTGAAGCTACCCCCAGCTGCTTGTAGAAGGCCTCATCAACTTCCTTATCCTGATCAGATGTTGCTACATCTATGCAAGTTAAGATATAGGCTGGACTGTATTAAGGACTATAATAGGTTGGACTAGCATAAATAAGGCTCAGACTCAGTCTACCACAAAAACCCTTGCAATTCCTTTCCTATTTTGTACAGATGGCAGGTATTTAGATGCAAGAAGAATCCCTTTCTAGGTGTTTGACCACCACCTAGCATTTCAGGATCCTGCATTCAGCAGAAGATTCCAAATGCCACCTCTGCACTCACAGCAGATTTTACATTTTGCCTTCTTTTCTCAAGTGAAGACCACACAAGGTACTTTTTCATGAGAGCAGCTTGGAAAACTACTCCTTGTCCAGGAATCATTTAAGATCAAGAGTTCAAGATCACTGAATTATCAAGCTTTTGAAGCCTACCCTCCACTATACTTAATAAACCATGATAACACTGCTTAGTAACTAATGCAGAGAAGACCCTGTGTCACTACATCATGGAAGGGGCACACACATCTCACAGTAGAGAGCATCTGTCATTCATCTAGTGCCCAGCCCTCCCTAACCCTTGATATCTTCAAGCTTCAAAGATTCAAATGCCAGATGACTAAACATCAGGAGAGTGCTACTGAGTGCCTGATGCTGACAGCACAGGGTCACTGCCTCTTTCTTTGGTACATTCCTTTAAAGAATGTTCTCAGCTACTTTTCTGTTGAGCTTTGCTGCAGCTAATTTTCCTGATACTGAAGTGCCTTTGTTTCATCCTGGGGCTCCTCCAGTTTTGCAAGGATCCCAAAGTCTTTCATATTTTCCCTCTCCCTGACCTTAGACGGAATTACTGGCACTTGCATTTTGGTCCCCTGAACACTTAGTGAAATGGACTAAGTCCTTACACTACACTACTGTCTGGAAGCATCTTTCCCCTCTGTTACCTGCAAGCCCCCCCACTCTGCCTAGCCCAGAGCAAGAAGGTGCAAATCTCTATCCCTGGAGTGTAGGCCAACTCCATTTTTTCCCTACAGCTGGATCTGGCACATATATGGTTACATACCAGCAGGCACAGCTTGTGTTGCAGACTCAGAGTCTTTGCAGAGCTTCAGAGTAAAGCTTTAGTCAAGGAAGTGTTTGAGCCCTATACCAATTACATGCAAAAGATATTTCCAAAGTAACCATGAAGGAACATTTCATGACATCAGTAAACTTAGCATCAAGTGTCTTGTGCCCACTGCCCTTGGAGGTAGCATTTGGCATCAATACTCATGTATGTGAGGCCCAAGAAAGCCTTATTGTAAATATCAACTGTGTTCTAAAACTGCATATCCTAGCACCATAATTATGCTTTAAGATGTTTCTTCGTGAAGTGCATGCAGTTTGATGCACCACACGAATCATGAGGCACAAAAGTGCTCCTATTACCATGTTGTGATACAATATCATTGCTCTAGCTGTCCCCATATGTTGATATATCTGACAAGGTTATGTTTAAATTTTCTTGGATGAGAAATTGTTCTGAAGCTCCAGACTTTAATACCATGCTCCTTAGATTTAGTGTTGAGTGTCAGATTTAATTTAGAGACATGTGAGTATATAAGCACAGAGGAGAAGAGTTTTGTCTGCTATGATCTGCAATACCAAATGACCTTTAGAAGGGTTTGATCATCATTTCAGAGTCTGCTTATTGCAAGAAACACAATCGTTTCTCTATAGCAAAGTTAGCTCAAAGCTTATAATAATGAGAAACATAAACTACTTGAAGTTTTTTGTGGAGAGTCCAGAGCAAAGCTGCTTGAAAATTTGGAGCTGTTAAACAAGTGCTTAAAATGAATTGTTAAAAATCAAAGCTCAAATGTGAATGCTGGATACAAATCCAAACACCCCTGAAGCGCTGCAACTTTTCAGCTCATGACATGTTGGGGTTTTTTTTTGAGGGGGGGTGGGCAGTGTGGGGATCATCTCTCACAACACTGTCAGCTTTTGAAAACAAGACCTGAGCATTTGTTCTGTCCTGCAGTTTACAATACAGACTGGCCTTTATCCATCAAACGCACTGAAGAATGCTCACACCCTAGAGTGTCCTGCAGGGGATTTTCTGAATCAGAACCAAGAAGCAACTTAGACCTCAATATGAATAAAACAGATAATCTGTCTTGCCGAGACTTTCTTCTTTTTCCTTCTTTTTTTCTTTTTTTTTTTTTTTTCTTGTCATCCTGTGTACTCCTGAAACTAACAGAAAAAGTTCTGTGCATACATACACAGCCTTGAATCAGTGCTGTTCTTCTGGGTTCTTATGTTACATTCTTTTGTGCTACATACAATTTCCACTAGGACATTTTGTCCCCTAGGCATCATCAGCCAGTCTACTACATCCACCACCCCACACCCCCGCCTCCCTCTGGTTGCATAACTGTAGCCAGGATGTTAAATTAACTCTCTTCCAGATGAGTTTGACATAATCTTATTTACTTTCATAGCACATATGCCAGTATGCAAATACATTACTCAGCACTATCGACTGCACTTTCACCAAACTATTACGCTTTGTTTTTTTAATGATGGTTCACTAGATACCAGACAGGAACACTGTTGTGCCAAACAGCAGAATACTCATGTCTAGCAGGAGAAATCTGGTGACATTAGAAAACCAAGTCTGGCTGACATTTGTAAAGGTTTATGGCCAAGCAAGGAAAATAACTTGTTTCTCACCTCAGCATCTCAGTCCTACTCCTTTAACGAGACCGTGTCATGTTTTTATCTTCTGAGTGAAGTCTCAATCTGCTTCTCCAGATCTTCAGAACACAAGCAGCGAAATATATATTGACTTTACATCTAGCACTGACATGATGTCTATATTTAAAGAGATTCCCAGATCCCATGCTCAAGCCCATCTGCATGCTGACTGGGTGTTAGGCCAAGACCAAGCTCACACCTCACTTGTTGTGCCTATGTTTACCAAGGGAGAAAAGCCGAGTGCAGAAGCCAAAATAAAAGCCAGATAACCAACAGCACCCCATGTCCACATGAAAATTCATCCTGTTGTGGAGGGACACACATCCACCCATGGTGGTGAGGTCAGTCCTTAACAGCACGGCACTGCTGCCCACACATGGGAAGCAATGCCAAACACAAATCACAGAACCATAGAATGACAGGGGTTGGAAGGGACCTCTGGCGATCATTGAGTCCAACCCCGTGCTAGAACACGGTCACCTAAAGTAGGCTGTACACAAAGACAATCAAGTGGATTTTTAAAGTCTCTAGAGAAGAAGACTCTACAACATCTCTGGGCAGACTGTTCCAGGCTCTGTCATCCTCACAGTAAAGAAGTGTCTCCTTATGTTTAGATGGAACTTCTGCATTCTAGTTTGTGTCCATTGCTCTTTATTCTATCACAGGACACCATTTGAAAGATACTGGCCCCATTCTGTTGACTCCTGCCATTTAGATGTTTATAAGCAATTATAAGATCCCCTCTCAAGTCTTCTCTAGGCTAAACAGACCCAGGTCCCTTAGCCTTTCCTCATGAGAGAGATGTTCTTGGACCCTAAGTAGCCCTCCACTGGACTCTCTCCACAAATTCCTGTCTCTCTTGAACTGGGGAGCCCAGAACTAGACACAATACTCCAGATGTGGCCTTACTAGGGCAGAATAGAGAGGGAGGAGAAGCTCCCTTGACCTGCTGGTCACACGCTTTTCAATGAAACCCAGGATACCATGGTTTCCATCAGGAGGCAAAACCAGTCCTATGTGTTTGTCTTTCCATGAAGTAACATCTGGATAAAATCAGAGTCAAAACCACAGGTTCATGACTGATTTGTGTGTCTATCAGAAGAGCTCGGGGAGATACAAGAACCCAGCCACAACTAGTCTAAACACAAAGAGTAATCAAACTCCCTCCAACATAAGTTATAAGGATTTGTAGCCTACTGTAGCATTCCCATTTTATGTGATGTAAAGAAATCACAAGAAATGCTGGAGAAAATTGATCAAAAGAGACTTTCTACCGTCTTGCTTTGTATTGGCTGTGGCCTACCATGGATTTTTAGGGTGCTAAACTTCACTTGGAGCTACATTTTGTATTTGATCCCAACACAACTAAATGCACAACTAGGCACAAAAAGAATTGAAAACAGCATTTCCAGACTGGAAAACAAAGGCACAGCAAGTAAACATGAGGAAGTGAGAAGTTCAGCTTAAATGCCAGAGAAGCAAATTGTGCAAATTGCCTTTCTTACTGCTGTGGTGGGTCTGGGGATGATCATGGTCCTGCTGGGCTGCCCATCTTACAGATGCTGATGTACACTCATGGGTTTCTGTCTGCTAAGGGAATCCAAAACCCTGGGAACAAACTGACACTGAAGCTGAGTGAAGGTGCTCACAAGCTGCTTTCAAAGCAGAAAGAGGAAAAAAATCATGATGCCCATGTTCCTTTTGCCAACACCTCAAAACGAAACCACCAGTGTTGAAGTAGAGAAGGGACTTTTTGACACAGCAAGAAAGACCACTCCAGAGAGCCAGTAAATACTTTGTTTTTAATAGGGCTCTGTCCTAACTAACCATATCCTACACCAGTCTGTTTATGGCACAATTAAAAATAGCACAAGGCCTGTCACCTGGAATTAGCATTTCTACTATTTTTAATTGTTAAGTAGCTTGGAACTCCTAATACTTTGATGAGGGAACTTGCTGTGTTTTTTCTTTGAGTGAGGGAAGTCAATTTTATACTGCAGGCTAACATTTTCCCCTCTCTTTGTTTCATGTCTGATTACACACAACAGGGATGTTACTGATATACTTGCATGTCAAGAAAAAGTATCACTTTCTTTTATCCTTGAACAATCCAAACTCATATTTAACAACAGAAATTGGGCATGCTGATCAGTTTTCAATGAAGGCTACACGTGCTTTGCCAAGGAAGTATATTTAACAAGGGCGGAATTAACTGTTCCTGAAAAATTAACATTTGTATAGTATGTCCTTTTCATCAAGTAAATAGACTCTTGCAAACACCTCTTCTATGAACGACCTGACAAAGTCAATTTAGTGTAAAAAAAAAACAAACAAAGAAACACCAAAACATTCCAAACAAACAAAAAAGAGTGGTCTCACTCTATATCAGTTGCCCTAAATTGTTAATCTGGGTTAAAATAATATCTCAGTGGGAAAAGAGTGAGAAATACTTCAGATGTAGATGAAGGACAGATGCAAGGTCCTCACACACTGCAGCACATACAGACGTAGGAACCAGTGTTAATTGTTTTCTCTAAGACAGCAAATATCCATAAAGAAGCTTTCAGGTGCCTTCTGTTAAGAGAAAAAGAAAGAAGAAAAAAAAAAAAAAAGTAAAGCAGAAAGCTAGGGGAGGAAAACAGAGACCATCTGTTTCGTTAACTGCACTGTAATGGGATAGAAATTCCAATTTATCTATAGCAACTTCAGAAGGGCACTGCCAAGGCATTTAGTTTAGCAGGATGCCTTATTTTCAAGGCTTATAATTAGATACAGTAGCAAACTAACAAAAAATTGCAGTGCTTAAAACATGCTTCCACTTTGAGGAAATATAAAACCAAATTCCAGCTTTCAAAGTCAGCCTTCAAGGGAAGAAAAGGGAGGGAAGGCAAGGCAAGGCAAGGCAAGGGATGGGAAGGCAAGGCAAGGCAAGGCAAGGCAAGGCAAGGCAAGGCAAGGCAAGGCAAGGCAAGGCAAGGCAAAACAACACAGGACTGAAACATCCCATGGCTTTTGATTCTTCTCAGGACTTGCAGCTCCAGTCTGTTTCTAACCCAGAGCCATCAAAAAACGTTGTCCTACTGGAGGTACACAATAAACACCCACAGACTGCATCATGATTCAGCATTCCGTAGTATGGCTGGGATGTCCATGAGTACCAATATCCTCTTTTCAGATAGAGTAATTGCTAGGCACAAGCATAGGAAGTCACCCTGTGAAGCAAAGACAGAGCCCAGATCACACATTTGTTCTCCAGATCTCATTACCATTCAACTTCAGCTCTACTGTTTTCTGTTATCACAAGACTCAGCTCACATACATGAACTGGATTCAAACACCACCTACTAGTCAAGATCTAGAAATTGTACTGGAGGATCCACTCAGATTTGTTTGAAGCTCAACACTTATAATGTCATTTATTTTACATACATTACTCAGTCCCCAATAAACATTAAAAGACTATTGCAGGGGAGCACCCACCAAAGTAATTTTCTTTTTTTCTGTATAGTCCTACATACATAACCACATCAAACTCATTTTTGTACTGCTTACCCCATTGGAAAGGTAAGGTCTGGAAATAAAATACTACAATCTTCACCCTGGCATCAGTTTTCACAGACTGATGATCCACAGCAAGAGCATGGAGGTCTATCACAAAATAGGGATAAGTTGGGCAGAACCTGCAGGATTTATGTAGGATGCAGGATGCAGGAGAGGAAGAGTGACTCCACATCTCCAATTTTTCACTGTCCTGTTTTCAGAAAAAA
This sequence comes from Corythornis vintsioides, assembly GCA_025447755.1. Classification (NCBI taxonomy): domain Eukaryota; kingdom Metazoa; phylum Chordata; class Aves; order Coraciiformes; family Alcedinidae; genus Corythornis; species Corythornis vintsioides. Next base: position 6,340 of record JAOEGS010004389.1, on the reverse strand, counting down.
AGATATAGTAGCACTACATTGAAGTCAGTGTAAACCAGACTGATGATCTTTTGTTACTATTGGGTACAGGCTCACTGATTTCAGATTATCTCAGTCAAAGATCCACCAGGTAAAGCACTATCCCATTCCCATCTCACAACCTTTGCTTCTCACTCAGTTCATGTGGATTTTCTACGCAGCTCCAAGAAAAAAACAGGGAGTAATGCTTAAAGATAGAACATTCACACAGGTTTCCAAGACAGACTATATGTGAGTGAAAAAAAAAAGCTGGACCTTCTCAACAGCCCATTTTTGTAGCTTGTCCCTGCCACTGAGAGAAGGTGGCATCTGAGTAAGCTTGGTACTCACCTCCCCACCCCCTCATTCCCCGCAAACAGCTCACTCCTGGGGTGAAGTAATAGGTCTGTGCTTACTCCATCATCTATTGACATGGACATGACTGTGACTCACAGGTTTAATACTGTGACTTGACTGCTGCATGGTATGCCGGGAATTTTTCCTTTTTGACAGAATTTCAATAAAATGTATTTATTCACATCATAGGTAATATGTTCTTCATTGTCTATTTCACTCCTGTGTCTACTCACATTTAAAATTGCTCTAGTCAGTGCCATGCAATCACTTTCCCACAATAGAAGGTTGCTTCTTTTCCTTACCTGGCACAACATATCTTAGGAAAATTAAGGTTTAGAAATGGGGTCTAAAGTAACAAGCTCAGTAAGGGTTAGTAAATGACCACCTGTCTATCAAACCATGGTGTGACATGGTGCCTTAATTATGAGAGGAAAACAGCCTCATGCAGACCTTAATTCAACACTAGGTCAGATGAAGAAAGCAGCCTATGGTAGATTGGCAGACATTCTGTAACTCAGGACAGTGGTTAAGTGCACATGGGAACTGATCATCCATACAGGGCTACTGAAACGGGGACAGCTTTTCCTCATGTGCTGCACTCTCATGCACCATGGAGACAAAGGGTTCACTGATTAATAAACCCTTCAGCAGCATGGAGGCTGCTGCTGATGGCTAGGTAAATGCTTTTTGTACTAGCAAAGTTAACACGTTTGGCATAAGCTAACAAAATAAGCAAAATTAATTAGCATTGAACTGATAGAAGACACATTTAACCATTGTAGCAGCACTAAAATAATCCTCTGTTAACAAACAACACTACTAACCCAGCTCTTGTTTTAAATTAAATACAAATACTTAAATATTTCTTTCACAGTATTTCTATTTTCTGTATGACATTTTGAACTATTGAAGCTGCTTGCTTCAGGTGCTTCCAGTGAACTGGGATCTTGACCACTGCTGAGTGTCTGTCCTTCAGCGCCATTTTTTCAGTCACATTTTCTGTCCGGAAAGGATATAACACAGCAGCAGAGGGAAACTGAGTCAAGAAAACTTCAGAATGACTGTCTGGAGACATCTCATATTGTTTATTAGCTGAAAGGAAATTCTAGCAACTCACAGCTTCTGAGTCACTGTAAAGAAGACAGACCCAAGAATAGGGATGGGGAGGGAGCTCATATGCCCTGATGCATCCTTTTTATTCCACAGTCTTTCTGCATGTCAAGCTTCCACCATAACCGAGGTGACAGCTGACCAGTGGTGCTCCAAACTGCACTTAAGAAACATCATGTGCAGCCTTCTGGATGCCTCAAACACATTGGGTCTGCCTTGATAGTCATACTGCAAAATTTCTCCTGGCTTCCAAAAGAGTGGGCATAGGTACTGATGCTGCCACTTAGTTCCTGTGTGTGGTAATCTGGTTGCTGAGAGCCAAGCCAGCCTATTCTGAAGGGAAGGAAATCAGCATTACTTGGCAGGGTACTTGTTAGGGTATTAGGGGCTATGTCCAGTTGAGGAGGCTCCTCACACACAAAGTATAACAGTTTTGAGGTACGGAAGATTAAGCACTTTCTTCAAACATGTTTAGCTATCAAAAGAAAATGGGAGAAAAAAAAATGGGGAAAAAAAACCAAACCAAACAAAACAAAACAAAAACACACAAAAAAACCCACAAAACAAAACAAACCAAGGAAAGTGTGTGGACTGGGGGCAAGCTGGGAGAATGAAAACTATGTAAGTAGTATCTGCAAAAGAGAGGCAGTGAGTGCAGGGGAGGCTCAGAGACACTAGGAAGTGGTCTGGAGAAAAAGTTAACAGAGAAACTGGAAATACTGCATGGAACAGATTTGTGATTATGGGTTATCTGCAATTAAACAGGACTTGCCTACAGGGGAAGGTCTCAAAGAAGGGACTCTGGGATAAAGAGAATCTCTAAAATCAAGTACACCACATACACTAATTTCCAATAGATCTCTACCTACTAGCACCCCATGTCCATTTAAAAGACAGCAGACTGTGACTGCAGTCTTTCAAAACCTTTCAAAGGACCTTTACTTCTGCCTTTAACACTTCTGACCTCCTGCCTCTGGCAGGCCCAGAGCTCCTCTACAAGACTCCCTCCCACCACTACCCACTTAGACACATTGTCTCTGCTCAGGATTAGTGATGGAGAACTGCCTGGATTACACAGCAGGTCCACCTTCCAAAAAAAGAAATCTGATTTGAATTTGCATAGTTCTGACTTCCAGATGATGGATCTTACTAGCATCACACCAAGTTAATTAAGACTATATTATACTAAGAGAAGTCTTTCTTTCCTTTATAGTCCAGTAACCTCATAATAATTTTGGGAGGTTTAAGATCTCACTGTATCACTGTGACAAAAATGTAAGCATTTAGAGGAGCCATAGGATGGATTTACAGAAACAACTCTTGTGATAGTGGAAGTTACAAAAAGAACACAAAGCAGAACCAGCCCCTTTTTAGGTGATGGAACATGGAAACAGCTACATGCACATGGATTTGGGCATAGAGAAGGTGTCACTGGATGACTGAGAAGTTTTAGTTATTATTTTCATCACTGAAAGCCAGAGCTGCCAGTATTGTGGTATGTCTTATGGCACAGGCCAGTTCCCTTTTGGGGAAGGACTATGCAAATTCTTCTAGTCTCCAGCCTTAGTCCACAAGCTTCATTAAGCTTAGCCTATGGTCTTCAAATACAGTGGCAATTTAGTGTTCTAAACGGGTTTCTAGCCTCACTCTTTTTCTCTCCCTCCATCTGGAGACAAATCAACACTCTTAATTCAGCTGGTAGGCTAGGTGCCCTCCACTGAGTCATTGCCACCTATTGTGTAAGACAATGAATTCTAAAGCAACGTAATAGATTTTATCAATAGAAACACTCTTTGGCAATCAGACTTTTGAGGACAAAATCATAGATTCAGCTGACAATGAGTGCGTCTTTACTCATGGTATGCAAACCTCCAAAATTATTTACTAGTGTAAATACCCTACTATATCTTAATTACTTACACATTTATTCATAGCCTTGGCTGCATAAGTGCCATAACTGCATCACAAACAGTTGAACTAACTTACTCAAGGAAACGGTAGTGGGGTTCAGAAACAAATACTTCTTTTTAAGTTTAGCTGTATCATTTCTCCACAAATGGATGGTTAAAACAAATAAAATAAATCTATAAAAATATGTGAAAACATTAATGTTGCAAAATCAGGCAGACATCATTGTGTGTTAACAAACTAGATGTTCCAGAATTAAAGTTGCCAGTGCTGCTGTGTTTTGGGCCCTCTTCTGAATTACAAAATCACAAGCTACTTCCTAGAGCAGCTTTGCCTCACTGATTGCTCAAGGTAGATGTTGCTCAGTGTCAAACAGATTTAGTCTTAATCTAAATTGCACCTAGGGCTTCCCATTGGCTCGACATCCCTGAAGGTTCAGAGCCTGCCAGCAGGAACCACTTGGCACAAAGATTTAGGTGGAATTTAGACCAGCTGAATCTGGAGCCTAATGAGAAGCTATTCCTTATTTTGTTTCTTCCTCATTGTGCAGAGTGTGGCCCCAGGCCTCAATTACTGCATGCTATTCAATCCCTGCTCAGAATGCAGCATTATTAATTTCCTTGTATTTCCTCATTACTGATTTCCAATGACACTCCTCGTCCCCTCATCCCAGTGCCCCGAAAACACAATGTACTTCATGGCAGCCTGTGAAGTGTGCAATGGATCTCGCATTCAGCAGTGGCTACCTCTGAACTGTTCTGCTGGCATGGTGAGGTGTCTCCCAGGACAGGTTACATTTTGTACCACCAGCTGTCCCTGGATAGGGTCCCAGCTGTACCATTCTCCATGAAAAAGCTTCCCTGGAAGCAATCGAGCCACCAAAAGTGGTTTTCAGTCAATACCATCAGAGCATCACTGAAGCATCTATGTAAAAAAATCTAGGAGTAGTTGCCATATTGGTCTCATTAAGAGAGCAAGGGACTGTTATCATAGAGTAATGGGCTCCTGCTGTTCCATTAATGTTGAAGCAGAGCTGAAAGCATTTTTGGAAACAATGTGGAAGCCTGGTATCAATTCTCAGAGAAGGCAGCATTGAACCTTTCTCCCAGTGTTCTACTGCAGCATCTTTATTCCTGATCAAATGAGGAGAATATTTATCTAATTATTTCTGATGCTGGATGCTGGTGCAGGGAAACAACAGATGTTCTTGACTTCAGCATGGCAAATAGAAATATTTAGAAAGACATTTTGTCTGAATTAGCTATACAGGTCAGTTTATCCACAACATTGTGTGGGAGGAACCATGGAAAGATGGCAGAGGTGTTGTTTACTGTCATGTGATTACCTAGCTCATTAGCACAGATTTAATTTCAGATATTTCTGGTTAAACTCAGGAGGACTTTACTGATAAACTCACTCTTTCCTCATGCAAATTCAGATGCATTACACACTATCTTCTAGTTTTCCGGTATTTTGTACCTTAATGTATGTTTTGTTGGGAAGCTTGTTACCAATTCAGATAACATTCCTTAGAAGCACCATTTTTACTCAGGAGACAGGGAAGTTTGAATTATCTTTTCCTTTCCAGAGGTGATTGGACAGCAGTGCCTTAAATATTTCATACAGATAGTAATTAGAGATTCTGGTCTCCAAGGAGCATGCAGGAAGGTGAATTAATCGAGTAATTCATTCAGCCAGTACTTGGCTTCTTCAGAGCCAGCTCTACAGAGCAACTTGGGCTTCTCACCCTTACATCTCCCTGCGTCTTTCAGGATATACCAAATCTATTACCCATCAATGGGGACCACCCTCTGGTTAGCTAACAGCTGGTAATATTTCAAGTTTTCTCTGTTTTTCTGTAATTCCTCCATTGGGTCTGGGAAAATGCAATGCATTAGCCTCATGCATGCAGAAAATCACAAAAAAACCCTCCCAAACAAATAAATAATTCAATTCACTTTGCTCTGTGCAAGCGTCCCTACATTATGTTCACGATTCCAAAAAGTCCTTATTGTGGAGTTCTTGTATGCATGGATAATTATCCATAATCATCCATATAAACCCCGTCCCTGGAGGTGTTTAAGAATCACATAGACGTGGTGCTGGGGGACATGGTTTAGGGACCCTGGCAGTGTAGGGTTAATGGCTGGACTTGATGATCTTGAAGGTCTCTTCCAGCCAGATGATTCTATGATTCTATTATAATATCCTCAGCAACACTACTTCTTTCAAGGGAAGAAAGACCAACAGCATGGTCCTACAGCACCCTGCTGTAGGGTGTTTGACCTAAACCAGCCCAAGTGACAGTATTTATTCCTGGGTCTTTCTGAACTTGTTCATGTAGAGGTGTAAAATAGCAAGATATGGTATTAACTTTTTTTTTTCTTTTCCTTTTTTTTTTTTTTTTTCAAAAAAGCAGGTGAAAACAGATTTGACTACAGGCACTGCTAACATTCTCAGCATGAACGTGTATGGTATTAAGTCTGCATGTGCCATCTGTGTATGTATGCACTGTCTTCTTCTTGAAACCTGCCTGGAATTGCCCACAATCTTCAGAAATGTGCCCTTTGTACTGTACTAATAATCCACAGGTATAGCTGCCAAGCAGGGGTTGGGTTTTTTATTTTGTTGGGGTTTTTTTTCCTGTTTAACAGAAATAAAGTGTTAAATACAACTTGAGCTCCAATGCACTTTATGAAGAGTGTGTGATATGTAGTAGGAAACAGATGCCCAGAAGGTAGGTCTCCCTCAGGGGAACCCAGGCAGGTAATTTGGTGGCTGTGGCTCTGGACTCCCCATCCTCACTGCTCAAAGATCCTGCTGGAAGAGAGTAAATACCCAAAAAGGCTGCCTGCACACCTCTCCAGAGTGCTCCTTGCACAGCAGATGTGTATGGATTCATAGATTCATAGATTCATAGATATTAGGGGTTGGAAGGGACCTAGAAGATCATCTAGTCCAACCCCCC